>VXAK01004007.1:267891-323165 GCA_013399435.1 Arenaria interpres | reverse complement strand
GAGCAACCTGGTCTGGTGGGAGGTGTCCCTGCCCATGGCAGGGGGGTTGGAACGCAATGATCTTTAAGGTCCCTTCCAACTCTAACTATTTAATGATTCTATAGCATCGCAGAAGAGCTAAAAATCTCATTTCAGTCACTAGTAGGAAGCACAAGCGCGTGACAAAGGGAGGACAAGTGATGGTCCTGTAGTGAGGCTACAGAGGTGACCCCAGAGGAGCCAAATGCATCCTTATGATACTTACACATGAACTGAAGCAGAGGAATGCTTCACAGGTGATGTGTAGGAAGGGGATAAGTGATGAGAGCAGACACCAAGCACAAGTTCTGGGACTAGGAGTGGCTTAGTAGGAGGACGTGTGCGGCAGGAGAGGTGAACAAACAAATCAAGGCTGGCATTATTGGCTCAGCGGTGACTGGGGCAGCTCAAAGAGCATAATAAAGTTGTGAAACTAAGCAGTCATATTCACTTCCCTTAGGTAACCAGGTGTAAAGAAAAAATATCAATGAAACAAACAAAAAAACCCAACCTGCACTCTCACAGGAGGGTATTTCTGAGTATCAGCTCTTATCCGTCTCTTTGTCACACTCAGAAATGTAAACCATAACTCTGGCTCCTGGCTGTAAATATGCCAGAATCAGTGAAAATAAACACTCATCCAATCAGTATATATTCTCATTAATTTCATCAAACAAAATAGCACACATAAATAATAATAATTAAAAAAGACTGCAGTGTGAAGGATCCTTCTCAAGTTTCCAGGGAAACTACCTCAACCAATAGATTAGTGAAAATCATTTAAATACAGTTGTCTCCAACTGTATCTTCGATACAATTATTTAAATCAAATGGTTCATGCTAGTGCTTCTCAGGAAATACTCAAGCAAATATATATATGAAGGAAATCAGACATATTTGAAGATCGTATTACTCTGGGTCTGATTTATTCCCATTAAACTGAATGCATGTAAACAGAGCTTTTTACACCCTTGGAGGATTCAAATAACATAAATTGTAATTCTCTACCAGATAGAAGATACTAGTATATGCCACCTGTATGTGTACACTTGTATATGCCACCTCAAAGATCTCAAATGTACTGTTACATACTTATGCCCTAAACTCCAATAACAACATGCAACAGCCATTTGTGGCTATATGGTTGTATGCAAATATTGCTGTCCAATTGCCAACGCTCCTGGATTTGATTTGACTTCAAATATGGTGCTTCTGTAGAACGTGTACTCCATTGAGTAGCACCCATTTTGTTTTCAAACAGGATCTGCTTCACTACCAGAAATGTAGTTTTCAGGGATTTTTCTTTTTTTTTTTTTTGAGCAAGTTAACATGTTAACATGCAACTTCCCACTGTAATTACTGCAAGGAAATAAGGCATTACAGTTTTATTTTTCAGTCATGAGAAGCAGCAAAGTGTAGCTCATCTCATTTAAGCCTTGATTCCCATTCTGAAAACATTCAACCAGCTCTAGCTTTTCATATGTGAGAAGTATAAGCGAGAATAAATTTCATAGAAGAAATGTCATAAAGCAGTAAATACGAAGGGACAAAAACACCAGACCAGTTGTCATCTCTGATTCCCTGAAATCCTCCTAAGAGATGCTGCAGCACAGTTTTATCTAGAGAATCCCATTAACTGCTGACAGCTAACGAGGCAGGCAGCAATGACTGGCTGTCAACCATCTCACACTTCGCGTGGTTCATCTCTCTCTGTCTCTGCTTCCTCCATCCCTCCTCTTCATTTCAGCTGTCAGCTGCATCAGCATCAAGACCTGTCCCTTCCATGCCTGCGCCTCTAGGTGCTGCTGCGATGCAGGTAACTGGCAATAAGGGTGATGGAAATGACACTATAAAATGGAGTTTAAAAGTGTGTGCAAAACTGCCCTCAATTTCATGAGCCTCCGTATTAACTTCTGAGCTTTTTTCTTCTGCATAAAATACGTACAGGTGGCTGCTGAACCTGTCCTGAGTAGTAAAATGCTTGCTCTGTGGAGGAGTTTCTACATCTGTAATCATACTTACTAGCTTCATAGGAAACTCCAAGCACATTTCAAGACACAAACCATCAAGTTCAATTCACAGGAGTGTCTTGCTCTGATTAATACATGCCTGTTATATTTTATTATCATTTCTAAACCCTTATTAAGTGTTTCAGTACTTCAGGCCCTTAGATACTGTTTTGAAATTAATATCTGATGTTAAAAACTACTTGCAAATTATTTTTAAGTAGACATTTTAAAGTATTTTTCCTTTAGGCAGCTAGTGAAGCATTCCTGCTTCAAGCAAAGCTTCCTAGGAACATCAGTATTACAAACTGGTAATAAAACCAGAATGTATGCCGGGTGCTACCATCTTATATACTTAACTTACCCTTCCCCAAAACATCATTTCGCAAAAGCATCGTTTTCAACCAACAAACGCCCTCTGATCTGAAGACAAGAAATTAGGAGGCCAAGTTTGCACTACACTGAAGCCGGGCCTTTTCAAGCCATCTATTGATCTACTCTCCAATCTAAAATGCAACCGGAAAAGTGATGTTCCTAGTAATTTGCTTGCAGTTTTACTGATAAAATGCCTGCATATATCAATTTAATGGGACTAACTAACAAGGGAAGCTAATAATTAATGCATTGTTCACAGACTATACTATTTTAAGGCAATAATGAACTAGTGGTGCTGCTCAGCAAGGAAATGAAAGCTGTTTCTTTCTTTAGTTTTACAGAGTGGGGCAGTCTGTGGTGCTTTCTTCCCAGCTGGCTGCAATGTGAAAAGGGGTGGTGGGTGCTGGGTCTCGCCCCCATATGTAATGAGAGCGTTGCCAGAGCACAGACCCCAGCCTGCGAGCCAGAAAGCATTCCTTCCTGGTGCTGCTACTCCAGATGAATCATCACATATAATTAGGGATCAGAGTGTCTTCACAAATTCAACTATGGATAGAGATGCTGGTATTCACACGTCAACCTACCTCATTCTGGAAGGCCAGCTCAGCTACTCAGGGAGCCCTCTGGTAAAATGAGACCCTGATCCCGCTTACAAAATAATCATTTTTTGAGACATACTACCCTTTTTTATCAATTCTCTAAACGTACATATTGCATCAGTTTGAGGCACACAGACGTTTATAGCACAGGCAGGAGGAACTCAGGGCTTGTTCCCTCTGCTGTTTCAGTACCCCAGACCATTACTCCTCTGCACTTCACTGTTCTGAAGCTGTTCATTGCTGGTATTTTTTATTTATGGGCAGGGCACGGGGAACGTTTCATTAATAAAACAGTTTATCGCCTAATGGAATACCAAGCATGCCATGACTTTTTTGGCCGTTGTGAACGGCAGTCTTGCACGTGCTCCTCGCAGACTGGGAGGGCTGTAATTGCCTCTCGTTGGGTCCCAGAGCTCCCTGTAATCAGCATTTACATAATGGGGCAAAGAATTGTGTAAATCTTGAAAGCACATACCTAACTCACTCTCTGCCTACATATTTTGTAGTTGTCTGAGGACAATTCTCTCTTTTTATCACCTGAATGACTTAATTTCAGTGGCATTAAAAATTATGCCCGGTAAATATTCATGTATCGTACAGACTCACACACAGAGAGTTCAGTAAACAGGTTAAAAGGCACATGTGAACATAGTGCATAAGAAATAGTAATTTAGATTATTAAATCTCAGGAGTTTGTAAAGTATTTCTGCAGGGTATGAGAAAAGTTTCAATGATGAAATCCTACTGTGATAAAGGGTGCAGCAGGGAAAATCGATAAAGGCAAACCCGAGAACTCCTGAAGTGCCATTTCCACTATATTTAAGTGCCAGTGAATGTGCCGCCAGTTATTATACCAACAGTGTTATACACTAAAAAGGCCTTTAACTTCTTCATTGCCTTCATTTTGTGTTATAAATTGTAAATTAAAAAAAAAAAAAAAAGTATTAGCTTACTCCACCTGGTAAATTTTATATTTTATAGCAAAGAGAGTATTATTACTTTAAGAAGTGACAGCAGCTAGACGAAAACCAGGAAAAACAATCCCTTTGAAGTGTGTTTTTGAGGCTAGCAGGAAGTCTCTCAGAGAAGCAAAAGAGCTGGTTTTCTCAGAACCCATGAAACTGCCAGCGATGAGGATGGCCTTTGATTTCTTGGCCAATCGCACCGTCTTCTTGGGCCAGGCTCAGTGAGATCACTGGGCTCAGCCGGAGGTGACGGAGCAGTCTGGCTGGAGACCCCTTACTTTTTATCCCGTCTGATGCAGGCTCTGACCACTGTTCGTATCCCAGTATCCATGGGGACTGTGAAAACCACTGGCTTCTGAACTTGACTTGCCTGGCTGACAGCATGTTCTCACCCTGAATGAGGGCTTGAGGCTCCCCTTTGCCCAGACGCAAACTCAGTCCATCGTGCCTACCTTGCCTATGAATAACAGAGCCTGGCACAGTCACCCAGCAGTGAAACACTGCAGCAGAGCAAGATGAAGTAGTTTGTCCTGGTGGTGGCAGTGGTCCTGCCGAGAGCCTGGCAAAGGCTCATCCTGTGTGCACAGCCTGGGCGTCATTTGGCTCTCACCTCTTCAAATTCTAGCTTTGATCTAGAATTATCTGTTGATAATTCTAGCTTTTGATCCTTAGATGTTTTACACTAATCTCAACCAACCTAAACTGTAGGCTGGCTGATAGTAACAGAAAGCAGACAATGATAGTTTAAACACAATTACATACGTTCTGTATCACTAACGTTGCAAATGACAAGAATAATCAGTGCCGCCTCCTTTGCATACACCAGTGTTGCTCGAATCAGTCCATGGTTAGTGTGTCCTTAGCCGAGTCTCAGCATCCTCTCCCCTGGAGAGGAGACGAGGATGGACACAGGCACAGGGCAGAGCACATCTAATGTGCTCCAATGCATCCAGCCTGCTCTGCACACACAAACTGACTGTACGCTGCAGCTGTAACACATCCACTCATGAGGCTGAGGAGGACTAATAGCCTAGAAGCCCTTATTTGCCGCTGGAAGATTTTATCCTTCTGTCACATAGTTGTTAAAATGCAGCTTAGAAGGATGCCTAATAGCTATCTCGTTTCATAAGATCTAACTATTAAATAATCCCAAAACAAGCACAGCTCCCTGAAAACCCAAGGCCTGCACGCAGCAATCATCTACAAGCTGTGTGTTCACAAACCTCCCAACTGGTTTTCAGAAGTACGAAGCCCATACGTAAACCAGTCCTAAAGCTTTTCACTTTCCAGTTCTTCACACTTCGCCTTTAGTGCTCGTCCAGCAGCAGATTAATGAAATACTACCAAAATCTGACATCTTCTTCAGACATTTGCATGTTCCTCAAATACAAGGCACAACCATAGACACCCTGAAGTCAACACTGCAATGCTAGCTTCTCCCCTTGCTTATTCAAAACAATGGCAATAGCTTCAGCTGACTTAAAAAGAGGTTGGGCTGGACTCACATTATGAAATACTCCAGTTAAACTTATTAGGTCTAACCAGTGTGGTAATGCCTTTATACGCTGCATGCTGAGCCGATTGCAACATCCCACTCCTACATTCCTTGGGCTTAAAATGACTTTGTGCTTTGCAACCCTGCCTCATAACTCTCATTTGAGGTAGCCCTTTAACGAGTTTCCTCTGTTCCTCATCACTGTTTTCTTCACAATTTTCAAAAGAAATAAATTTATGTTTTCCCAACTTCAGAGCCAAAAGGCTTAAAATTGAAATGGCGATGCTCAATTTTTCAGAAGTCATTTGAAACAGGATACTGATTTAGCCTGCCTGCAAAATAAATGGATGCCTTCTTGTAGCTTGTTTGTTACATCATTTACAGAAAAAAAGCTATAAATTACTTACTTTTCTTCATAGTCTACCCCGTATTGGCTGGCCCCTCTCAAATGAGTGCTGAGAGACCTTCCAAAAACGTCAAAGGGTAGAGGTAGTGCTTCATTAAAACCTGATTTAAATTCACTAGTGGCCCACAAATTATTAAAGTTCTGTCGGCATTCTCAAAGTATACTAAAAAGTTACTAAAGAAAGAGCAGTATTCAAAAGAAAAATAAAGAAGCCTTCCTGTTTACAAGGTCTCGTGTCACAAGTAAATACGATAAAAGGTTATTCCCTGTGTAAGTCACCCCTTTGTACCGGGAGCGGAAGAGCCAGAGAGAGGCACCGAGCAGACCTCGGGAACCAGCCATGTAGAGCCTCTCCTTCCATCAGCCCCTTCCAGGGCTCCTTCTCAGGAGGAAATCTGCAGATCACCCTGTGCCTTCGGTGCACAGCTCCGCATTCAAACCTCCTCCCCCGGCAAGACACAGGGACAAACACAAACCTGCCGTCAGGCTGCAAGCCCAGAGGGTACCAGGAAAACAATATGGGGTTTTACTGAACTATCGCAGGTGTTGCCACACCACAAGTAGTTAAGAACCTAAAGATAGTGACACAAACACAAACAGCACCTTGACGTAAACCTCCTGTACTGGACGGAAGTCGAAGGAAGTACGATGGAACGGAACCAGGGCTTGCAAAATAACAAACAAACCCACATAAACCCAGCCACGTATCACATCAAAGGCCCTATATGAAACCACTCAATCATTTCATTAGGTGTTTCTAATTAAAAGCAGCCAACAGCTTGTATAAATTAATATCATCCTATTGACTTTATAATCCATTTTTAAAGATGGAGCATTCTGCTCTGGCAATTACAGTCTTTTAATGGTCTGAGAAAAATGAGATACAAGAATATTAAAAACCTGATTAAGATTGAAATACAGAGGAAATCTAGTGAATATCTATGTCCTTATCTCTAGTCTTCTCTTTCAGAAATAAATACATAAAATTATTTTATCAACATAAAAAAATAATTCAGCCATCCTGCAAGCTGATGATGTTTAATATAAAATGTCTTCTTTAAATTCAGACAGAAGCAGCAGCTAAAAAAAAAAATAGTGTTTCAGTAATTATGCTACCAGATACGGATTTGTCCCAATTATCTCATAAAGGGTGGCTTCCTATTTCACTAATAACCATCAGCTTTAATTAACACAATCAAAAATTCAGAAATATAAAATCAAAGGCCTTCAGATAAAGCTTCTGTCCCACCACTTCATGTAACATTTAAACCATATAACAAAATTCATCCTGATCAATTACAATTAATTTACCACAACCTTCTACAGGGCTTTGGAAAACAGCTATGATTAGAATCTTTATTGCATGCTTTCCCATTAATCTGTGAAATCCATTTTACATGGTATTTAATAATTTGAAATAATTTCTGACTTTTCAAAAGTAGAAACCAAATAATTTTATGCTAGATGGCTAATGAGAGAAAGAAAGAAATGGCAATTGGTTAGGAAAAAGTCCAAAAAGTTACCTATTCCTTTCATTTTTTTTGCACCATAGTTAACTGATTTAGATCTTGAAATTTAGATCAACACACATAGTGTCCATAGACCTTAAAATACCTTGCTAGAGAAGACTTTAAATTTTCTATTTATATCCCATTCTTCAGTTCTCTAATTTATACTTTTAAATTCAGTGCTGTCCTCAGAATATACATCAAAAGCACAAGGGTATTTTATCACAGAAATGATGAAAAGCTAACTCACTTGGAATTGTTTGCCACAAACTGAGACATAACTGCAGGAATACATTTATTTTGTTTATTAAGACACAAATTTCAGGTCTTACCTGGTGTAAATCAGTCTAACTCTATTCAATCCAATCACTGATTCTGACCCACTACATGTGTTTCAGATATGTAGCCCAGACCCTTACAATTTGAAAGTACCTGCTGTAGAGACAAGCACAATCTATTACTAATCAGATAGTTATTATTAGTAATTGCACCATTATTATCTGAAAATAATAAAATACATGTCTTCACGCTAGAAAGTTTTAACTCACTAACACTGCTTGAATTCTTTTCTTTCCTAAACTCTCCCAGAAAGAGGGATATTTTATCAAACTGAAGCTCTGTGCAACTATGACTTTTATCCCATTTTTTCCAATCTAAATTTGATGTTGCTGAGTTTTACCAAATGAAAGTTAAACAGCACTAGGGATGAAAGAGGATGCTTATCTCTGCTCTCTTACATTAACAGGATCTAGACCTCCAGTTTTCTAGGAGCTCTAAACTGACACTGAGTGATATAACTTTGCAGCATGGTAGTGGGATGTTTCAGACCTACTCAGATATGCCAGATACATCCAGGACAGATCAGGCGAGCCAGCATTTCTTGATTTAGACAATAGAAGGCCAGATGAAGCACAGGGGAATATTTCCTGCACTATTTCTTGTGAAGTTTAATCATTCCTCATCCATCTTTTCAGGAATGCCAATAAGTGTTATCTTTAACTGAGCCAGAAGGCTGGTAAAGAGAGAGGTAAGCAGTGAGTAAAGGATGGCTCGTTGCACACTCACATCCTTGAAAATACACATTGCTATGAAAAAAGCAGGTAGGAACCAACACTCTAAAACAACTTCTTCACTCTATTTTAATTACTGGGACAAAACACAGTCAGGAGCTTTACAGATCAAATCTCATTGTATCTCCAGGCTCACCTCAAGAAATACAAGAGAAAAATGGGTGCTTCCATGGGAGGTACAAATAAGTCATGCAACAGCTCTTAGTTTAAATGGTATCAAAATTCAAAGCAAGCGGAACTTAACATTTGGTGCTCTCTCTTCAGCTAAGAAGTATTTCATTCTATGAGTGATCCCATTGGGACTGGCTTCAATAAAAGTATTAGAAACCGGATCATAATGAAGGAACAGCAGAAAAGAATAATAATCCCTTCATATCTATTTCAGCAGCCAAGCAGACTTGAAAGAATAGAAAAATACTTGCTAGTATTTAAGGTTTATTATTCAAAAGTGTTAATTCCTTAGGGAGGGCCTTACAACTGATGTGCTGGGAAAGGTGACCTTTACATTACTGTTACCATTTACAATAAAAATTATTCATACGGTACCCCAAAACTGAATTTCATGCCCCACAGTATGCAGAGATAGGTAAATCCCTGTCCAGAAAATTTACTCTCCAAATTAAGACATGACAAGTGGGTGCAATTACAATTAAAGAACAAAAAAAGAAAAAAAAAACCAGCCTAAATAGCTCAGCACAATAACTTAAATGAATTATCCCTATTAGTCCCATTTTTTATCATAACATATTATTTACACTGTACCTCATCACCTAAATTCCTCTCTTACAGATGTTGCCATAGAAGGGAGCTTTTAGGAGAGGCTGCACAAGGCTGTGTTTGAGCTGGAGAAAGAACCTTCTTCTACTTTTGGCCAATTAGTCCCTCAAGAAAACACACATTCATTGACCAGGTTTCAGGACAGAAGAAAACCTCACCAGTTTTGGTAATGGAGGGCAAAAGACTAATGTTTATCTACTCCAGCCAAAGGAATAAGCAGTCCTTTTCCCACCTCCTCTGGCATGTAAGTGAAAAGAAGTCAGCCTGGAAAGGAGATAGGGGTGTGAATGTGGTCTATAAAATGAAGAGGGTCACAGAGAAGGCAATTACAAAATGACTTGTTCATTTTCTTCCACGCTAGTAACAGGGGCCATGAAATGAAGCTGGCAGTTGCACGCCTCAACCAAACAAAAGATGATTCTTCTCACAGTTGCATCACTACAGTGTGAGGCTGCTTGATGCAGGATGCTGGGTGTGCTACAAGTGTGCGCGAGTCCAGAAACAGCTCGGACAAGTTCATGGAAGAGAAATTCTCAAGAATTTCTAAGGGATGGGGAGCCAGCACTTCGTGGCTTGCTACTTCCTGCACGGGTCCCAAATAGTACTGAAACGGTTAAAGTGAGAAGTTTTCTAGAAGCTGACAGAAGTGCTGACATCTAGCGATGTTGCTGAGCTACGAGCTTTCTTAGTATTAGTAAACCAGCGTAGAAAACCTGTTTCATGCTTGTCTGCTGGAGTAAATCCTCTGAGTAATTTGTTACAAATATAAAGATGCCTTGCTCTCCCAGTCACTGTCTTAAACACCGGAGGAGAGCTGTGGTGTCTCACTGACTGCTGAAAGGCAGGTGAATGTCACCAAATCACTTCATGTGTTCTGCGAGAAGCCTAGAGAAGTAAGGTCCAATTGCTGCTCAGTACTAGCTGGAATGATGATTTATAAGAACGGTGTAGTACATGTCTGCATCTAGGATGTGCGACACTGGTGCTGTCATCATCGGTAAAAATCAAAAGCCCTTAAATATCTTGTCATTCTACCTTTAACTTAGCAAAATCACTGATCTTATAAGTGGTCTGAAATCTTTCCCACCAGACTGCTGTTGATGTCCATGTTGCAGCAGGGGGTTAAGGTATGGTTTAGGACTATAATACCAGGTTCCAGAAAGGCTTCTTAATGTAATGGGTAATTCTGGTTTCTTGAGCTCCCCAGAGAGCGCATGCATCAAAATACTCTCTGTAGGTAAAATCTATGAATTCAAACTGATGAGAATAATTTATTGAATCAACTAGGTTAATTTAAAAGTTTGAGTGACCTGCTTCTGCAGTAAACTCTCCTTCTGAAGTGGGAAGAAATTGTGAGGATAGAATGAAGTGAAGTTTTGGTCCAGTATTATATATAATAGAAAGAAATCAGAAGCAGGTAATGTAGATTAGATAGTAATTTTCTAGATTCTAGTGAATCAGCCTGAGTTTGTCTATAAATGCTTAGACATATTAAAAAAAAAAACAGGCATCCACTATTTTTGAATGTGATACTACATCACCCGAGCATCAGATCCAAGCATACCTTACGCTGTTGTATCACAGCTCTGAGCACCTCTGACTGTCACTGAATCCAGTTTTGGCCAGGAGGACTGAGAACATCTTGGAAGCACAAATTTCTTCTAAGTGTTTCTTTTAACCACTTCTTCCAAACACCCGGTAAAGATTTTTGCTTGCTGAATTCTATTGGTAACTGGTTAACTGATCAATTTGCACCCTCACAACATTCTTTAATTATGTGAGCAGAAGACCACTCGAATTTTAATGTAATTCAACACTTTACTGGACTAACTCAGTCCTGAAGAAATCATAAAAACAGACTCCCTAAGATACATACTACTCTTCCTTCTGAATTTTTTGCTAGTGTTATGGAGCACAGAGATGGAGGATCTAATTGCTTCTACAATCTGTATCTGAAGTAATTAACCTTTCCAGGCTAGCTAAGAAAAAACAAACAAACAAACAAAGGCCTGGAAATGTTTTTGTGCCTGGCATTCTTAGGAATCACTTTAACCCAGTTCATATTTATATGTGCCAGATATGAGATAAGTCATCAGTCAGTGGAAAGGATTATACCAAAAGGGAGTCTCCCCTTTCTGTATACCTTTGGCTTAGGAGGTGCCAAAAGTCACCCAATATACTTAAAGGGTTTAACTCTGAAATGTTGAGTTGCAAGTTTCTCATTTGTGTCTACATACAGGAAGAAAGATTTCCAGGGAAGCCTGAGCAGAAATGTTAGCATAATAGTATGACAACTATATAGTACTATGTGAGAAGACATCATTATCAAAACACTAAAAACTAAAATTACTGCAATTAATACAATTCAATTTTGAAGAATCATGGTGATTGGATGTAGTGACAATCTGCCCAAGGAACTGTTCTCCCCTGTTTAAAAATATTTCTGTCGTCTTTTCAAAGAAAAGTCAGGTAATTCATCCCCTGGCAAAATTATAGACAAGAGAACTACAAGATGAATAAATAACAGAAAACAGACTGAGCAATTTATATTTTTTATCATTTTTCATCCTTCTCTCTCTTCTTTCTGCCTTTTCTCAGGTAACAGCTCAAACCCTGCAATCATACACGCCAGCTGATCCCACACCACCTTGTTTGTCTCTTGATGTTGTAATGGTAGACCAAGTTATCAAATACAAATCTGAAAATTTTGACTAAGATTTTAAATTATTTAAGGTACGAATCAGCTCTAGGAAGGATGGTTTTGCTATTAAAAATCTGGAGTAGGACGCAAAAGACTGGGGCTCTGCTACAGCCTTCCGGTGTGATGCCAAGTCACGAATCCCAACTCGGCATCCCACCGAGACGAGCAGCCCAGCCGATGGCAGAAGCCGTGCTCCTGATCCTGAAAGACTGTGTGTTTGTTCGGTGTTTACTTCCCAGTACTTTTTAGCGTTAAAAGTAATTACTGATGGATGACAATAACACCCTATTTGAAACTTTGCATTAAACAGGTGGAGTCACGCAGTAACTGGTCTGACCTGGTTTGTCTTATCTCAAATGAAGCATGCCTGACACAAGGAGATCTCTTCTGGCACTACCCAGCAAAGTCACAGATGCAGCTGGGAACCCAAGCCTTGTGCAGCAGCGGTGGGGTGAGTGTTCCTCCGCCACATGCCCTCCCTGGGCAGGCAAAGTGCTGTCCTGCTCCATTCCAGGCTCCTCAAAGGGCTTCTACAAGGCTTGCCGCAATCAAGTGAGAAGTGGACCCAAAGAACTTACTCTGAGCCTTGCCAAGGTAAAATGGGATGCATTGGAGACAAGAAGATCTCAGGAACTTAAATAAGGTGCATCATGATAAGAGCTAGGGTATTTGGTGAGGAGAGGAGATGGAAGCAGGGCATACTTGAACCTGCAGTGTGTTTCATAGGGATGAACTCTTCACTCCTAAGAATTTATTACTGACCTTAGGGGACTGGGGTGGGGATGGCAGGATGGGGATGCAGGGCTCTGCCTGTGCAGGGCTCATTGGAGAACCAGGGCCTGATATTAGAGTTTTCTAAGATTAATCTTCTATGTTTTGAAGATAAGTTACTGGTAGTGGTAGTAAGACTACATTTAAAAGGCTTTCCCTGCTTCACCTCAAAGTAAATGAATGGTTCCATTTACTCCAATGCTTACCTATCATCTGGTGATTAAGTGATCAAGCAGATCAGGGCTGATAAGCATACATGGCTGAGAGCAGTGAGCAAAATGAGTTTTCAAGACTATATGATTTAGAAACACAGATTGTTTGTTCCTGGTTTCTTTTAAATACAATCACTGAATGCTGGAAGAAACATCACTCTGTAAAAAGACATTATAATTCCTTTAAGAATTTCATTTTCTTGCTCATAAATCGCAGCACTAGAGGAAAAAAAAGTCCTACAAAACTTCTGTTTGTCAAGTTCAGGAAGATAATCTTTAAGAGATGCTTAGAGATCATCCTGCATATACAAAATCCCCATGGCAAACAGAAAGAGTCCCGAAAGTATTGTCTGGAAACCTTGCTATCTTTAAGGAAGCGTTGATTCTTTGAGATCAAACTCATTAAATGCCTCAGGTTCTCCCATGGCCACTATGACTGTTTTTTTAAATGGATCAAGGAAACCCTTAGGTGAATTCCGGATTCTATTTTTAATTAGGTTTGAATTGTGTTCTTATTTTCTTTAGATGTTTGCAGTATGGATCACTACTCTTTTTCTTCTTCATGCAGCCAGAGGTAAGACCCATAGTTGATAAAAATCTATAAACTGTAAAAATTGTTGGGTGCAGCTTACAAAAGAATAACTACACTTTAGAAAAAGGATGTACTTTGGAATGGATTAAACATACATCTTCATTAGGAGCACATTGGATATTAGAAAAAAATTTTTATGCTGAAAGGGTTATTAATAAGCATTGGAACAGGCTGCCCAGGGCAGTGGTTGAGTCACCATCCCCGGAGGTATTTAAAAGACGAGTAGACATAGTGCTTAGAGATATGGTTTAGTGATGGTTTTTTGTCAGTGTTAGGTTGATGGTTGGACTTGATGATCTGAAAGGTCCCTTCCAACCTAAACAATTATATGATTCTGTGATTCTATTTCCAGTATATATCGCTCTGCCCCTGCATTTTGTAGAGAGTAACAAACAGATCAATCATGGTGTGATGTAGTATGAATCTGTCACTTGTCCTAGGTAAAAGTAGTTTCTAATTATTTTCAGTATCTTTTTAATGGCAATAAAAGTTACTTGTGATTTCACAACTGTGGTGCTATAATTGTGGGTAAGGATGACATTTAATGGCAACGCCCATGTGTCATATTTGCATCATTACTGTATTACAGCCACAATAGAAATTGGGAAACTTTAGTCCTTCAGGCACAGATCACACTTCCTGAGGCTGTCCTCTGCTTTAGGTTTCCACTCAAATTCCACTTTATTGCTTCCACTAAAATCTGATGGTGATAAAAAAAATAAGAGAGATGTTTAATGCATGTTATGGAGCAACCAGAGGTATCTATTTTAATGTTTTGGTTTCGCTTTACTCCTTGATGAATTGTTGCACAAGATATAACAATTTAGATAATCCATGGAGCAGTAGCACTAATTTGAAGGACTGTTCTGCACTGGCAGCAAGAGCTGGTTTTTTCTCTGCATCCATGAAGGATCCAGATTTTATCTTTTTCCCATGGCTGTGTTAACGAGTTGGACAAAGTAAGTCATGCGTTCAACAAACTGAGCTCTACCCTATATTTGCAACAGGAATCAGTCTTGAAGTTCAAATCCCTGCTATACACACAAGGCACAGGAGCACAACTGAGTCCCTTAATGAAAAATGAACACAGGTCCCATCCTAATCTAAACCAGCCATTTTCTGCTTAATTGGTATACATATTATCCTGCCAGCTCCTTGTGAAGTGATGGCAGCCTAACCTGCTACCTTCCCGGAACGCTAACATTTTTCTCTGCGTACCCCAGGAAGGGATGTTTGCTACAAAAGGCTTGGATGCTTTACAGACAGCCCACCTTGGTCTGGGATTCCAGGCAGACAGCTGGCAGGCTTGCCCAGCTCTCCAGAAGATGTGAACACCAAATTCCTTCTTTATACTCGAGACAATATCATAAAATACCAAGTAAGAAACTGCTTTGTTTTTAAACACTGATAGTATATAACACATTCAACAAATTAACAGACAGTTTCTTTCCTCCCATATTTTTGCTCACAAGTTCCCATGAGAAGCCCCAATTCTATATTACACACAGTCCATCATAATTTTCTTCCATCTTTTCTCTTTTTGCTCATTTCAGCTCTCTGATAAGCCAGGTGTATTTACAATATGTTAATTGCAGCCTTCTAGCACAATTCACATGGGATATTTTGGATATGTTTTATATACTTCTCTACAGTAAGCTAAATTCATTTTCAGATTTAGCATTATAAAGCCAGAGGTAGGGAAGACAGTACAAAAGGAAAGCTCAAATCTTGGCTCCTGCATGTATCCAGATTAAAAACATGTTTCAGGCCCATACACACACTTCAGGGATGTGGTTCATACATGATTACTCAGTCCTCAACTACATACAATTGGTCTCAGAGACTCTGCTTATGTGGTGGCCAATGCTGAGCCCTAAGAGCAGGTAGATAGTGAAGAGTGAAGATCAGAAGAGAAAGTATCTGTGTTCAACACAGGGGAAAGAAAACAAGGTGAAAAATTAAAGGAAAGCTTAGAAAGGAAAACGGGAGACTAAAGAAAAGATGAAGGAGACAATGAAATCAGATGTGGAAAAAGAAGGAAACAATCAAAAAGAGTGAAGTGTTAATGGAAAAAGAAAATAAACAAACATTAAATGTTTTGTGGAAGAGTGGTACTGAGAGAAAATGGAGACTAAAAAGCTAAAGACTGGTAGACGGAGACAGCTTAGAGATTCCTCTTACAGAGAGCTGATCCAGGTTCTCTCTCATGAAGAAACATCAAGGTAGAGAAGGATAGAGACAGCAGAGTCTGGAGCTGTATGGCAGAAAAAACATATCTGCAAAAGAGTGGCAGCAAGAGGAAGCTCTAGACCATGACAGAGCGACAAATGGAAGTAGCTAAAAGGAGCCTGCAGGACTGCATGGGATGGATCAAATGGGAATGTCCTGAAAGATGCCAGAAGAGTGTCAACCCTTTTGTCTGAAGGCCAGGAAAAGCCCACAGCAGGACGCTCAAGGTGTTGGAGGTGTCTGGGCTGGGCTGTGGCACGAAGCAGTTTTGTGGAGCTACAGACTAGTCTGGTGAAAGAAGAGAACTGACCATCAAGGAGTGTGAATTTTACTTGGACAAAGAGCAAGAAAAATGAAGCAGATTAATATGAAAGGGCAAGGGGGGGGGTGCAATTTGTTGCTGTTGTTGGCTTGCATTACATGAAAAAGGCTTCAGAGCTGTTTTTTTATATAAATGGCATTCACAAACATTGGAGGCATTTAATGATTATTCCGGAATCACCTCAGAACAAGTCCAACATCTCTAGCTGAGGAAGCCTATGAGGTTTTGACTTCAATCCATCTTTCACTGAAGGTGAGATGTGTGCTAATTAGTATGTGACATCCCCTTTTAAGCTTGTGAAACCATAACAAAAAATAAGTAAGAACCAAATTTTAAAGTAACCCAGTATTCAGATTTTTTTTTAAAAGAAAGTAACACCTTCCTTCCCAGTAACACCCAGGATACCTACCACCTCTGGTGTTCCAAGCCTGGTGGGCTTTCTTATGCTGTCTGGAGTATATTTAAGATAAAATATAAATAAGCTTAGTGATGAGGGTCTTATCTTCAAAGAAAAAAGCAAGAAAAATCGTTACAGATTCAAAGTCAACCACTTAATAACTTGCAGAAGATGCTAACTTTATATTTCTACGGCCAAGTTTGATAAAATCTCGTGTCTACACGGCACGTTGTACCAGTACATGTCAAAGCATTGTGCAAAGGATGCCAGTATTATTAGTTCAATTAACTAGAGGAAGTGAATAATTTGTTGAAGCGATTTCTTGATATCCCCCAGTAAGGCAGTTTAAGAGTGAGGAACAAGACCCATCTCTTCAGAGTCCAGAACTATTCCTTAACCATTGGGGTGCTCTGCTTTGTATCAAAATGTACAGTGGGATGGAGCAGTCATATCCTTGTTGTTTTGTTGTTGGGGTTTTTTTTGTTTGTTTGTTTTTTGTTTGGTTTTGTTTTGTTTTGTTTTTTTTCCACAGAAAATTTCTGCTACAAATCCACTGACTATCAAAGCTTCAAATTTTCGACCACACAGGAAAACTCGCTTCCTTATACATGGCCATCTTGTCGGAGCGGACCTCCTCTGGATAACAAATATATGCAGGGTACAGTATGACTATTGACATTTTACTTGTGTTTGAAAGTGCAAATATCCACATTAACTGACTTAAAATTCCCACATAAAATATACACCTCTGTTCTCTTGTTGATTCAGGGAATAAATGAGAAAAAATGCTGAGAATGAAGCTCAGTTCGACACAACCACCCTCCTGTTCCTAGTTACGAGTGTAGCGCACTTCAGCCTTCTGCTAAATGCCCTTTTGCTGCATTCACCTCCACAGAGAAAGCTATAATTAATTGATTTTTCAATTCCTTGCCAATAATAAAGTGGGGGAAAGTCACTTTTCTCACCTCAGCAAAAGGTTGAAAAAAACATTTCAGTTTGAGTGAGACGTTTGATCTAAGAAAAACAAAACGTTTTGTGCAGCAGACTGGTTTCATTTTATTTAGGCCCATTTCAAAAATGAAATTGTTTCAGAAAGAAAAATCAGAATGTTCCATTGCCAGAATTATATAAATAGGATATTTTGGTTAAAATATATGAATTTGGGGCTGAACACTTCAAGCACATGCACACAAGTTTGCGAATCCCTTTAGATGGTCCAACATATAAATTTTAAAGAATAAAGTTTAAGATAAGATAAGATAAGATAAGATAAGATAAGATAAGATAAGATAAGATAAGATAAAAAAGAGGTCATACTATCCTCTTTTTTCTAACTAGCATTCTGTCATTAAGAGAAGTTGATACCCTAAAGCCAATCAAGGCATCTGGAATAGAAAACGGAACCTAAGCAGTGTTCTGTGTGTCTTTGTACAGTGTTAACATCACTGTCTCCACTCTGCCTCCTTGTGTTGATTCTTCAGTACTAGTAGGAATTAATATACTAAAGATGTGTCTTTACCAGTCACATAAAGAGACAAAATGACTTCCCAGCTATAGGAAAACAAAAGACTGTTTGTATATTCCCTGCTACTACTGTATTTAATGCCCATTTCCTTCTGTTCTCCTGTTGTCATGTTTTCCACCAGCTCATGTTTCACACTGAAGACGTGAACTGTATTTTGATTGACTGGAGAGGTGGCTCTAGTGGTTTGTACACCGACGCCGTTAACAACGTCCGCATTGTGGGGGCTGAGCTGGTGTATCTGGTGAACCTTCTTGAGGTAAAAGTATCCATGGAATGTAAACACTGGCCCATAAGCTGTACGGCAAAGGCTGTGTTCAGGGTGGCACCTTTAGGAGTTACAGAAGTACTCAATAACACAGCTGAAAATGTCATAAAAAGTCTCTAATCCCACAGAAATGGAAATACTTTAGTGTCAGACCACAGATAAGCACATCCCCCTAAAGCCATACAGGCCATAGTTTCGGAAAGTTTTGCTCATAATGGGCTTTTTACTGGATAAAAGATCATATTAGAGACTGTCTAGAAAAATCAAGAGGGTGCAGAGTAGTAGTAGAGGGCCAATGTGGTTAAAACATCCCTCTGCGAGTCACAAACACTGCTCCTGTGAGAACTGGATGGCAGCACAGAGAAGCAAGTCTCCTGCAGCCACCACTCTCAGGCTTCCCATGCAGAGGCTCAGCTGAGCCTGGCACACCAGCAGCGCTCCTGGCATGGTCCTCCCCATCCTGCAGGACCTGGGTGGTGGAGCATCTCCATAGCAGGAGAGCCACTGGATTCACAGAGAGGGTACACTGCCCTGAAAAATCCTCCACCACAGACCACTGTCCTGACCAGACAGACAGGTTCAGGGGCGAGTCGGGGGGTCATTCCTCTTTTGGATAAGCAACAAGTGCAAATGTAGGGGAGCTGTGTGTAGAAATTCCCTTTTCCTTCTTTTCTATTGTCAATTCCTAACAGAGGTTACTCCCTTCTAGAGGCACGATATACAGGGGATGGGATGAGTTAGGAGCTGCTTCTCCTTTGGTACAGATCCCACCGCCCTCAACAGTAAATTCCCACCCACGACACTCCCCTCCATCACCCACTGGTCTGGCCATGTCCTGGCACAGCACCGGGCCGTGGTGCAGTGCCACAGGCTTGTATCCCCCGCTTGACACGCTTGTTTTCACCTTTCCATACATCTTCACAGAAAGATTATGGCTACTCTCCTGCCAACATTCACTTCATCGGCCACAGCCTTGGAGCACACGCCGCAGGGGAGGCAGGGAGGAGGAAACCTGGCATTGGAAGAATAACAGGTACTGAGGCTATTTCAGCTGATGATGCTTTGTATTTTCATGCGACTTAAGAGAACCGAAGAATCACTGATGCTTTATAAACACACAATACAGACCGCAATGTGCTGGTTTGTCATAATTAACAGCAGACAGCTAACATGACAGCACACAAATGAAGCCATGCCCTATCACATGCCATGCATTTCACACGTCAACATTCACAGCCCTGAGCTCAACTGCAACAGGTCAGAAAGGCTTAACTGTCCCAGCTGTAGCTAAATAGAGGTCACTTTTCACAGGTCACAACAAGTCCCAGGGAGCAGTCGGTTGTGATTTTTAATGATATGGAAGAACAGGACCAAAAAAACTGTATTAATGTGGAGTAACAGACTTGTAAAACCTTAGCAACTCATTGTCATATTTGGTTTTAGAAGCCCACTCTAAACATGACTTTTCAGCAGTTCAAAAGATTGAAAATCTGAAACGAAAAACTAAAAATCCTAGATCTAGTATGTCAGGATGAGACAGTAAATAGCCAAGGACACCCTGAAAAGGAAGCAAGCTATTAGTCTCATAGCTACACGGAGAGATGCAGCACACAACACGCTCACACATCACGATTTTTAAGAACTCACTGTTTTCTGCTTGCCTTTCTCCTCCAGTCAGTTCTTTTCTATGCACAGACATTGCTTTGACTAAGCTACATACACAGTGAGCAGTCGCATAAGCAAGTCAGGGAAACTGGGATTAGACTTTTGTCTGAGAGTTTTTATTTGGTCAAGCCTACACGCTCAGAATAACACATCAAGNGACCAAATAAAAACTCTCAGACAAGCCTACATGCTCAGAATAACACATCAAAATTTCATGTCTTTTACTAACAAGTAAAAAACCACCAAACCTCTTCTTACAACATTGCTCCTCAAAAGTAAGCCAATCACCCCTCAGCCTTTTTCTGCACTGCAATGCTTCTAGCCACCATTCCATTAAAACCCTGCTTTCTTTGCTGGCTGCCATGGACCACAAAACGGACTTTTATATGTAGAGTGAAGGCCAAAATGTAGTGACATACAGTGCACACAGACTGTATGTGATGACATACATACAGTACTATTTACTTAATCAGATATATATCTATTTATTTAGGTTTGGATCCAGCTGGGCCCCTTTTTCAGTATACTCCCACCATGGTTAGGCTGGATCCTTCAGATGCACAATTTGTTGATATAATTCATACTCATGCTGGTCATCTGTTCTTTGACTTTGGTAAGTTTTTTGCCCAAAGGCCGACTTTGGCCACGGTGTACCTGAGAGTGATGAGCCTCAATTCATTCTGTATTTCAGCTCCAGGGATTCTTCAGACATGTGGCCACCTGGATTTTTACCCAAATGGTGGGAAGAAGATGCCAGGGTGCAAGCAACTTCGGGTACCTCCGGCAACTCGGAATATCAATGACCTTATGAGAGGTAAATATATTTTTAAGAAGTAATACCTCATTATAAGCTACAGTTAGAAATAAAGGCTAGGCATTTTGAATGTATATATTATTTATATAGCTCAAATTTGGAGTAGGGAGAGAATGCTCAAAAATGGAAGATTTAAAGCTGCCTGTGAAATACCCTCCAATTTTCTTATATACTAACCAAGGCAAATTCCAGATGAAAACTTCAGCTAAAGCATGCAGACTTGTTCATCACAACCTGTTACAAGATCCTGCCACTGTGCTGACTGACTAACCTCAGTGGGAATTCCACACATGAAGGACCAGTAAAGTTTCATTAAAGGATAATCCAAAAATGAGTATTTTAAAATCTGAGCTTCCCTTCTCCCTAGGAAGACATTAGTTCCAATGTTACTGGGGCTAGACATACTCATCCACGCCATTAACAGTTTTAGTGTCTTCAAAGGGAACAGCACAAGGTTAAAAATACAGTAGATGATAAAATGACTGCTGCATTGATAGTCCATGTTCTTCAAAGAAAGTTGGGCAGTTAATCAGAATTACCCTGGGATCCAGCAGAATAGATCCCCAATATCCTGCCTTCTGGTCCTAACCTACAAAAATAAGAATATCTGTTATTCACAGCTAAACGTTTTGAAATCCCTGCTGCTAGTTAAGTAATTGGCTTTCAAAAATGTTCAGTCTTAGACCTGGTTGGAGAACTTTGTAACAAAGAGGACTGAAAGCTGGCTGTGCACAAAGTCACTGGGAACCAAAACAATTTCCAATCGGATTGCATAAGAATGTCTGCCTTTTCAGGAAAAAAAAAAAAAAATTTAAATATTTTCCACAGATATTTCACAAGTCTGTTTGCAATGTTTTGTGGTGAGGGAGAAGCCCAGCTCAACTGAACACGAGCAGATGGAGTTGGTTGTTCACGCAGCTCCTAAAATTAGAGACGACTTTAGCTCCTGCCTCTTGGTTAAACCTTACTTTGTGCATATGTCTTCTGTTTGATAATATTTACATTTCTATAGTGCATTTATGTATTACTGGCTTTAGAAATGCTATTTAGTAACTTCTTTCTACAGCATTTGATGCAGTAGGAGTATTATGTTCCCATTGTATAGATGTTAAGTGAATTCCACACTAGCACAAAATAATCCAACAGTAAGAGCTGAAGTTTTTATAGTTAAAAGCACAGAACCTCCTGAATTAGTTTTAAAGAAGATACAATAGAGAAAAGATAGTGAGAACGCCTTAATGATGCAGATTATTTTCAGAAAAAAAGGACAAAAACAAATTTCAGAGGGTTTTTGGTGTGATTTTTCTTTCCTCATATAAAGAACAATGCGTGTCAACTGGTCAATACCAACTGGCCTGTCTTTAAGATGCACAGACATTGACAGTAGGTGAAATTCGGATTTCACTATAAACTGTGCCTGTGATTAGGCGGGCCCCCACACATGCTGAAGCAGAGTAGAGCCTATTTTTATACAAAAAGAGTTCAGAGCCAATGAAGACAATACTTGTTACAAGGGACCTGTAAATATAAACCAAATTGCACTTTCTTCTTTCCTGCACTGCCTGCTTATAAATTTCATTCTGATGGGAAAATGTGCTTGTTTCAAATAATTCTGACAAAATCAAGGACACACTGCCAAACATCTTGCTTTTCAGAGCATTTCACAGAATCACCACTGTCAAATGACCGCAGATTTTCTAGAGCTTAAAAACATTGAAAGACAGTGAAGATAAAATAATTACTACAATTACCTTTAATTCTAGAAATCAGTGGAAACTGTGGTTTTACAAAATACCATGTTGTGATAACGGTAAGCAAATGAGAATTACTTCATAGTAACTACTATATGCTTTACAAACTCTGTAGCTATGAATTATTCCAGTCTTTGAAATATCAAAAGGAAATTCTCCTAAATCCTCCTCTATTCTCATGCTGAAGTAAAAGCAGTTAAGTACCCATGGTTGGACAGGGGGCTGCATGACCTCCACATTGGTGTATCTCCACCTCTGTGAATTTTGGCACGAGTACAGCAACACACAGATTAGAACCTAGCTCTTCCCCATCAAAAAATACATGTAGCCGTAAGTACACATTTTGCTATAAAACCAAGTAAATCACACTTTAAACATCATCTAATTATTACTTCTTTTTAATCTGAGACTTCAGACTAAATTAAATTTGAATGTGCAAATGCTTTCAAGGAAAAAAGACCCGCCAGTGTTGTTTTGGCATGGGCTTTATGTTAAGGTATAGCTTTAATCTTTTTTTTACCTGGGCTTTTCCTCAGGATACAGAGCTTTTGGATGTGGACATAAAAGAAGTCTCCGGTATTATGCGGAGAGTATTATCACTCCCGATGGATTTGTTGGGTATCAGTGTGAAACATACCAAGATTTTGTATTGGTAAGTACCAGGTACATATTTATCTGAGGGGTTATAGCCCTGCCCTTCATCTCTTAATAATTTCTGGGAAAACTTCTACTTTCTAGATCATGGGATACAAGAGGGTGGCTGTGCAGACCCACTGACTACCCTCATCCAGACAATACCCAAAAACCAGGCGAAATGTAAAAGCAGCAAATTCCAAAAAAAGATCCAGAAGAAAATAGGGCAGTAAATGCAAAAATACAAACACCAAACCCACCAAAAACAGTTGCAAAGAGAGAGATGGTTGAAGGAAGTCCATCTAAACCTGGTGAAACCCATCATCAAGAGGACAGCCTCTGGATATCAGAAATGTTTAAAAATATGTATAATCAATAAACATCCCTAGTATACAGGGCAGGGGAGATATTTATACAGCACAGCATTGTTCACACAACCCTCAGGTGGCACAACAAAGAAGGAAGCATAACGTCCTGGTGTTTCATGCCCAATATAACTGGGCTTTTTGTGGACCAATTCTGGCAACGCTACTGAGGATTGGCCAAGGAGTAAGACAAGTTTGAATTTATTTCCATCTACTCCCAAAAGGAAAGATTACAATGCTGTGAAAAAGTTGTTAATGTTTGGAGCAATGTTGCCACACGACTTGAAAGTTTGATGTAACTCAGGACTTGAAAACCTCAACCGTGTGCAATTAATGATGTGAGCAAAATGCTTTTTTTCAGTCTCATAATAAATTGGTAATGATCATTTAGCCTTTTATTCATCTAATGCCCAAATAGCCAAAGATCCAAAAATACCAGCTTCTACATAACCTCCCAAATATCAAAACTGAACTACTGAAATATAACAATGTTGTTTTTTCCAATTGCAATTAAATCACTTTCACTGAAAATATATACGGGTTTATTTTTTACTTTTTTTTTCCCCCCACGGACATCAAGGTCTTGATCTGAATGTTTGATCTATGCAGATAGATTAATTTCATTAAGGTTACTGCAAGGCAGTAAAGTCTAAAATGCAGACAGAACACATCCCAAAGTGAGACCCCAAGCCTCAGTATTCCTAAGCTTAAATAGCTTTACCATACAAGTGAGATATCCAGCCAGATCTGCTTGCAAATATAGCTACCAACCCTATAATAACTAGGAGACAACCTTTCAATGGACCCTACGAAAGATGAATATATTACCTGTATTTTACAGATCGGGTAGTAAGGCACAACATGCATTAAGGTATTTACTCACAGCCTCTGCAAAAGCATAAGGAATTGGGCCAGATTTTCAACCTGTTTTTCTCTGATTTTCAACCAGATGAAATAAGCTGACTGACAATGCCAACTCCTTTTTTCACCACACTGATAAATACTGAAGATATGATCTGAAGCAAATACCTTTCAAAAATGCTGGGAAAATGCTGAAATACCCTAATTTCTTAAAGTTTAAGAAGTGGGATTAAAACAGATAACGTTTTGTAACACACATTGTAATTTTCCTCCAGGGAGACTGCTTCCCATGTCCGAAGGAAGGATGTCCACTGATGGGTCACTATGCTGATAAGTTTATACATAAAACTGAAAAAGAAGAGCAACGGGTTTATTTAAACACAGGACCTTCCACTCCATATGCTCGTAAGTGCTCATTTTGGGTGGTGAATTCTGAAGTGGCAATGAATTATGTGTGAACAAATATCTTACACTTCTACAGGGAGCTGCTGGAGTTCAAGAATATCACTCAGTACAAAATCTAGAGTTTCAGGTGTGTTGGGAACATGCAGTACCAGCAGTGACTGGGAAAGGCTGAGATAATTATAGAAACAGAACAACTGATGCTGACCTCTGAGCTAGAAACCCTACTAAAATTTTGTTAATTAAATGACAGCTTCTAAAAAGTCTATAAAGCTGAAGGTGGGAGGAATGATATGCTGAAAGTGCAAAATTTCAAATCAATGTTACCTTGATTTTATTGACAAAAATTTATGAAAGTAGATCATTTGGGGGTATTTTTGCAAAACTCATCAAGCCAAAATGGCAGGGAGTAATATGAATGATAGTTTTAATTGTGATTAATGTAGAAGCAGCCAAAGAACTGGGAAATAAGAAAATTCATAAATAAATTGTAATCCATCACAGGTGGTGAATTGCAAAGGCAATAACTGAAAGAGGGTCTTTGAGGTCCTTATTCACTAGGCAATAAAATATGAAAATAAAATTAAGAACAACAACAACAAAAATCTTATGTCACATGTCTGTAAGAGCAAAAAGTAAAAAAATGAATACAGAGTATCTGAGTATAGAGAAACTAGCCATTTCTCCAATCTGAATGAATACGTTAATTTCAACATTTACAAACTGTGGAATTTATAAAAACTATAGTCTGAAACCAAATATAACTTTATGAAGTAGGTGAAGAGATTCTCCTTTAAATAGCCAGAATTAAACCCAGTACAAAAACTTCCCAAATCTGGTTTCTTGAAATCAGTATCTGCTATTGCATCTGAGGCTCTCCTTCTGCCTTCGAAATACATGTGGGCTGAGAAGAGCTTCTGACCACTGTTGGGCTGCACACAGGTATAAGACAAACCCTGAACGCTCTGAACATCAGGATTATCCTGGGAAAGCTGCCGTTTTTTTTTAATATATCGTTAACACCACAGCAGTTCAGTGAAACTCACTTCATAGTTGAGAGCTGACATCCTACCCATGAGACCCCACAAATTGCTTGCTTTGAGATTTTTAAGAAAATCTCAAATTTTAAGAAATTAAAAAATTAAAAGAGAGACCAAATGGAAGAGCAAGGTACAATAGTGGCCATGGCAGATTAAATGCTCAGCATAGTCAGTAGGTCGGCAAAGATTTGATTTCCAATTTAGACCACTGTAAAGGAAATTAGTACTAACAGAATCTTGCAGAACTAACATTTGCCTTAATAAAGAGTAACATTTTATTTGCTTCCAAGCACATTTGTGTAATCCTTTCCTCTCCCTGGAAGACATTGAAACACATGAGAAGTTTTACCATTAGGAAAGAAATCTCCTCGCTACCATAATCTATTTCATTTTGCTTTCAAAGGCTGGCGAAAAGAGATACGCGTGAGAGTATCTGCAACAGAAACCATGAAGGGAAACATAGATATAGCCTTGACTGGAACTAACGGGATCAGCAAAAAATATACAATTGACAAGTAAGTTTAACATGACTGCTGAAAAAACTGAAAAATAGTAATACTCTTTCTGCCTGTAGCTTTCCGCTTTCCCCCTCTCATTTGTAAAAAAGCACAGAAGTGATGCTCTGTGTTCTCTTTTGACAGGGGCACTTTCAAACCAGGCAACACATACTTGAACTATATTGATACAGAAATTTCTGGGAACATTTCAAAAGTTGAGTTTCTCTGGAAAAACCGTCTAGGTCGTGTAGATGGCTGCATGGGAGCTGAAGAAGTCAGAATAATATCTGGTGAAAATGGGAACATGTGAGTACATAATGTAATGGTGTTTCATTCCGTGGGGCCGGGGTGAGGGAGGGAGGGAGGAACAACAAGCAACACAAACAGAAAAAGGGAAAAAAATGCCCAAAACACCTTTGCATGGTATTGATAGGCCAACAAAATGAGGTTCAACAATGCCAAGTGCTGGTTCCTGCGCTTGGGCCACAATAACCCCATGCAGTGCTACAGGCTTGGGGAAGAGTGGCTGGAGCTGCCTGGAAGGAAAGGAGCTGGTCACGTTGGTCATGAACATGAGCCAGCAGTGTGCCCAGGCGGCCAACAGCATTCTTGTCTGTATTAGCAGCAGTGTGGCCAGCAGGACTACGGAAGTGATCGTCCCCCTGTACTGGGCACTGATGAGGCCCCACCTCAAGTGCTGTGTTCAGTTTTGGGCCTCTTACTACAAAAAAAGACATTGAGGTGCCGGAGTGTGTCCAGAGAAGGGCAACGGAGCTGGTGAGGGGTCTGAAGCACAAGTCTTATGAGGAGCAGCTGGGGGAGCTGGGGATGTCTTGTATGGAGAAAAGGAGGCTGAGGAGAGACCTTATTGCTCTTTACAACTCCATAAAAGGTGGTTGTAGCGAGGTGGGTGTTGGTGTCTTCACAAGCAATAAGAACAAGATGATGTCTTCAAGTTGCACTAGGGGAGGTTTAGATTGGACATTAAGAAAAATCCCTTCACCAAAGGGTTGTCAAGCATTGGAATGGGCTGCCTAGGGAAGTGGCTGAATCACCATCCCTGGAGGAATTTAAAAGGTGTAGAGCTCAGGGACATGGTTTAGTGGTGGACTTGGCAGTGTTAGGTTAATGGTTGGACTCAATGACCTTAAAGGTCCCTTCCAACCTAGATGACTCTATGCCCCTTAAAGCAAGTGGGTTTAAGTACCCAAAACAAGAGCCTCATCCAAATTTCATAGCAGTATCTGGGCTTTTGGCTGACTACAGTTACTGCCACCAGCTCAGCACTGTGGCCAGACTTCCTCAAAGAAGAGAGATATCCAACCTGAAATTCTGGGGTGGTGTAGCCCTGCATTTGTCAGAAAGGTACAAGGTTTTTCTCCTAAATTGCAGCACACCAGAAACAGCTCTGCACAGTGCAGCAGTACGCTTGCCTCGACAGAGTACTTTAGGCTGATCCCAACCTGATCCCACGAGCCAGGTGCCTACAGGCATCTGCAGTACACTAAGTACACCTCTGGAGCACACCTTTCCTGGTAGTTTTAACCAAAATGAACCCAGCTGATGTGTCCCAACACCACTCTGTCATGTAAACCAAAGTGTGGTAAATGGGGAAAATGGAGTGAGAGATTCAAGATTCCCTTCAAAAGCACAGTCCCAGTCCAAATTAAGACACTAACAGAGTCTGAGCATAAAGGCAAATATGTCTAAAAATGTAATAATTAGTCACTAACTAGTAATTCTTTAAAAAAATCATTTCATAACACACGCTTTGTTTTCTAAGTCTACGAGAACTCATGCATTGGTCTAACATGAAATAAAAATAGGATTTATATTTCTTATCTTGGTCTGCTGCTAAAAGAATTCCCCATTGTGCTGAAATACATTTCCTTAAACTCTCCCTCCCTCTCCAGGTCTGTGTTCTGTGGCTGTGGGACCGTGCGACCGAGCACATGGCAAGCCCTGATGCTTTGCTGAGGCTCGGCAAGGAATGCCGTGGTTGTCCACCATGGCAGCCCTCACCATCTGGAAGACCATACACTTCCTCAGTCAGCGGAAAAATATTCACAAGGCTCCTTCAACAGATTATGAAGAACTCGCCCAGTCCTCTACAAAAGCTCTATTTCCAAATTAATGTTGTCAGCTTTTATCCATACAGGGGAGTTACACTTCTGAGTCCAGATACAATGACCACTAATGTTTATTTCACTAGTAGCACACACCTGCAGTGTGATTATATTTCAAACTCAAGGGGGAAAATAATAAAATATGAAAAAGAAGCCTTAGTCAATTTACCTTCAAAATACACTTCGTTATCTTAGAAGGAGCATGCAATAAGAAAAAAAAAAGGAAATAGAAGGAAGAAAGATTAAAAAAAAAGGAAATAGAAGGAAGAAAGATTAAAAAAAAAGGAAATAGAAGGAAGAAAGATAAAAAAAAAGAAAACAGAAAAAAAGAAGGAAGACGGGAGAAAAAAGAAAAAAGAGAAAAGAAAAAAAAGGGGTAGGGGAGAAAACAAAAAAGGAGCATAGACAACCAAATTCTTTAGTAGCACCTTCTTACTTGTTCAGCAAAAAGACACTTCCACGCTTTCAGAAGCATCTGATTGCTTCTGTGTCAGGAGTCTGAGGAATTATTTTAAATATAAAAACAATCAGAGTTTGAATACTGTTGCCTGACATGTCCTTGCTTCCTGAAGAACACATTTAAACAACATTTTAGCAGCACATCCAAAAGAGAGCTTAGGAGCTGGGACTGCACACTGAGACGTACAGTAGACCTTGAGAAACTCTACCATCAAAAGTTCACTATGTGTCAAGTAGAACAGCTTAACATACAGCAAAACATTTGATTGCTGCCTTTTTCCTGGGAAAGAACTCATTGATATGCTCTGCTGAACACTGGGTGAGCTGGGACTCTTTCTTTATGCCTGAAACAGGCATCTTCTTCATCAAAACTATGCTGCACTATTGAGGATCTTCAATTTTCTGGCAACTTTCAAAGTAACTATTTTCTCTTTACCAGCGAAGCTGAATTTTCCACCTCTAACTTGCCTTTCTGAAGCCGCTGAAGTTGCATCTGAGCTGCATTATTTGCATTACTATACAGCATTCCCCACCCCCCCCCAATATTTGGCAGCATTTTGGATATACTGGTTAATAAAACCAAGAGTTATCAGCATCAGGCAAAATAAGCTAAGATTGTTTCTGTTTCAATACAAGCTACCCACAAAAATCCTCTTGGTTTTTAATTGCCCACTGTGATCTAAGACACACAGCTAATTTTTAAATCTAATGTGAGTTTTATCATTTGGGTACAGAAATCCTGTGTGTGAATCACGTTGGGCAATGCTGATCTGTCCCTCCTAACAACTGGCTATTCCAGAATACTTCCAGTGAGGTTTACCAGAAGGTGTCAATGAGATGGGTTACACAAGGCTGAACGTGAGTGATAACAGGTGTGTTTCAAATTACACAGCAATAATTTTGAGATGTCAGAATCCAGTCACCTCCTGTGAAGTTTGCCAGAGGAGCTCGCTTAGAAGGTTTGCGGCCAAGTTGACAAATCAAACGTCTACCTTCTCAGACTCACTGGTCCGGTACCCTTGCCATCTCCACCCATGCAGAGTAGGATCCAGAAACCATCCCATCCTCTGCCCCTTAGGGAAACTCCTTAGGCAAGACCCCCTTCTTGTGCAAGTAGGGACTCTCCTCTCTGTGCTCCCCTGGAGAGGAACCAAACAATCCTCCCCCCAGGTACTTCTATGCAGTTGGGAAATATCTGCAGCTAGTCATTACACCATATAATATCCTTCATAAATCAGGCATGGCTCTCTGCCCCCGAGTTGAACAAATAAAGGAGACTCAAGGAGAGGAAAAGGAATACTTATTTTCCCTTTCTAAAAGTCAGGAACTGAAGCAAAAGGGATGTGAATATTTTCCTCAGGGTCACAAAAAAGCGTGCAGCACAGCCAGGGGCTGGTTTGGGTCATTGAATTTAACGACACGAGACCACAGTGTGCACAGTGCAATGCAGGCCATCGCTTCTCACAGGAAGGAAGCAACGTCCTCTTGAACTCAAGACATCTGCAAAGCCCATCCTCTCCTACATCCAAACTTGGCTGTGCCACTTCTGAAATTCTAGAAATTGATTCGAAGTTTTTTATGAAAAATAAATCATAGTCTTACTTTCAAAAATACAAGCTTTCATTTTGTTTAATTTTAAGCTATTGATTTCAACAGCATTCTGACAAAATATGACAGTTCATATAGGCTGATGACTTCTGCTATAAATGTGATCCAGCTGATTAGACTACTTAAACATATACATTTTCTCACCCAATCACTTCAGCTAAAAATAAAAGAGGGCATTGATTCCTTCCCCTTGTGTTGTCCTGTTTTGCATTTTTGTCATATATTGTTTCTTGAGTTAATTTTCATTCTTTGGTATCATAAACATCAACACTGCACTTCTTTGCTAGTACATCTATCGATAGAGCAAGAGATTTATTTTTACAAGCTAAAAGTGAAAAAAAAACAAACAAACCACTGACAGCATCTGTGTGTTGCTGGTAACAAATAGGCTTTCTCCTGTTTCTTTCTGTGTTTAAAAATTAAAATTGTTACTTGTATGAAACCTTTGGATACTACCACTTCATATTAATGGAGCCAGTCCAAAAAGTGCAAGGGTTTGATATTTCACAAGACAACCTGGCTTTGATAAAGACTGGAACAGGCAATTCTTTCATATATTCACAACAAGGTAAGCCAACTTCTTAAAACAATTTAAAATGCATCTTTAAAATGTCAAGTAAGATGCACCATTTGATATGTTTGGCTGTCACGTTGAAAGATAGCTTTTTTTTTTTAATCAAGTGTGCTTCATTCCTCTAGAGTTTTTAAGGACATATTATGATTTGCATTCAGTTTTTTTGATGTTATTTAAATATTCTGCAACAACATGAGTGCTTCAGAATTACAATACAAATTTCATTTAATACTCCTTAAGCATTTGTTCACTACAAAAACTATGCCAAAACACATTACTAACAAAGCCATTATAAAACGTTCAGCCTCAGTCCCTTTGCTCTCTCATGACACTCTTTTGTCAATGGGGTAAGGTAAAACAAACACACATACAAACAAACCTCTTAAATCTTTTGTAGAAGTGAACAGCAATAATAAGCAATCCAAAGTAATGTTTTTGCTCCACTTACACCATCTGTATTTACTTTTATGTAGCATCAGAAAAATAATTTTAGAAGAAAATGTATGCTTGTCATAAAGTGATATATACAGGTATGCTAATGAGAAAACAAGGACCATGTTTGTCAGAGTTCTCCATTACCAGGAATAAAACACTCTATTGCATAGCACAGCAGATTCTTCTTTCCAAAAAGCACAGCCTATCTAAATGTCCTTCATAAATATTTGTGAGCCCAGAACCAAAAGCATAAGAATAATTAAAATTAATTAAACAGAACTTATAGGTGGAGACCACAACGTTCAGTTTATGTGGTTGTCTCTCTTCCCATTTTTGATCCTATCTATTTTATTTCTGTGACTTTTCAGATTTTTTCATGCTACTCTAATATCCTAAAACATATTGATAAAATCCTTGTAAATAAACCACAAGTTTTCAGGAATAAGCCTACCAAGTTCTTCTGGTCTTTCACCTTTGTTAGAGATGAGGCTCAACGAGGCTTTTGTACAGAAAGCCTCCCCAGTGCCTTCATTCTGCCTTTAAGACTATCTCTTTTATGATTATATCATTTTATAGCGCCATCACTTGCCAGCATCTTTCCTTACAGAAACACCATGGGAAACTCCATCATTTTCTCCAGGTAAAAATATGCCAGGCCTTTTTTCTTCTCTAGACAATCTACATTTCACATGTTCCCACATGATTTCTTATCAGTTTCTGTTCTTCTCTTCAGGCTTCCATTTCCCCAGGAAAAGCTAATTCTTTGTTTGCATTTTGGTATGTTTTTCCTGACTTCTCCCTTTACATTTAATTTAGGTTAGAGTCTTTATCTTTGGCATACTAGAAGTGAGTGGATGATTACAGTGGCTCAATGCCTGAGAACACACATCCTGAAGGTACTTTTGGTAGATCTGAGATCTGGTTTAAATTTTTTTCAGCCCATAGTTGTGTCATACCAGTTACCAACCCTCCTGTAAGATCACATCACCTGGGAGCAAGTCTATTTTCCCAGTTAGCATTCTTGCAGAGCCATCACCTCACTCTCTTCTCTTGCATTTCCCTCCTAGATATTTTGACAGCAAAATTATTTACCTACAGTTTCCACACTTTCTTCCTTTAGTGCAAATTAGTGATTTTTTTCTACAGCAAGCTCCAGTCCCCAGTGTGTTTATTATATAGAAGGCAAAATAAATCCTTTGGAAAGTGATTTTACTGAGACTTTAAGGCAGTCAGGGTATTCTGCGTAACCCCTGGCTCTAACAGTTACATTTGGCAGGCTCCTGGGACAGAAGCAAAAATGAAAATCTTTGTGCATTCCCAACATTTGTTTGAGTTATTCTTCCAAACCCAAAGCTGGTTGGGGTTGGAGTTGCCACTGGGAGGGTGACAATTGCTCACTGCCCTATCAGCAAATATATCTGCAAGGACTGTCTACAAAACTTGTGGCTCTCTTCTGCTTTTCTACTAACTTGGTACTTTCAAATAGTCTCCAAGCTGCTTTAAGCTATTCAGTTTCCAATAATTAGGAAGCAGAAGTTGATAGCATGCCCAAATCTATTTTCATGGCACATTTCCAAGATAAAACAGAGCCAGGAATCTGTTCTTTATCTTTCACTATCAAAGATCTAAAAACTTCCGGAAAGAACACGCATCATCACCAACCCTCGCACAAACAGAGCACGCCTACGCTGCTGTGCTGCAGAAAAACACAGCTCTCCTCCCAGCTACCGCAAGGTTGGATGGGGCAAGTGTCTTGCAACACCGGAAGCGTAAGCAACATGTGAAAATACAGGCTGGCATTGGGGTCCGTCCCCTTTTCATCCCCTAATCTTTCCTCTTTTTTTTGACACAAGAAAAGCTTGGGATTGAACACAGAAGATGTCCAGAGCCCTAGATGGCTAGTTTCATTCTGAGACACTGGTCTGTACCCAGGATGGTCACAACCATTTTTTTATTGATTTAAACATTCAAGAAGATTTGCATTTGCCTCTCAAATCTACAGTTATTCCCTTTTGTTTCACCTGCCTCTTTCAAATAAGTGTAATATTCTAGCATTAATAGGAGATCGAGCATTCAGAATAACGGACTTCACCCTCTTCCCTTTAATTCTGCCTTTTACCTATAAAGAAAGCCTGGCTGTCCCTGCCAACTCCGCCGTCTTCAGTTACTGTCATCATCGGCTCTAAAATTCTCCCCTAGTGTTATTATCTTTAAATGATACTATGCTCCATAAGTCTCCAGCTCACAAACCCAGAAGTTAACGTTATCTTTGCTTGCTTTGACTGATTTAATTAGCAGACAGCATGTATTGTGAAAGGTCGTAAATATTTATCATTTTGAAAATAGTCCCTTTATTGTTGTTGTGCAATACTAGGAAGGATACACGAAGGCGAATTTGTTTTGTCTCTATTCAATATAATATTTGTTCACTTGACCAGAACGAACACATTGGAGTTAGACAATAGAAATATCAAGAAAGTTTTTTATTCATGGCTTTGCCACTCTGAGACTAAAAGGTAAGATTCTCCAAGAAGGTGAGTGGTCTTTGTCTGTACGTATTTGCAATTCTCTGGGGAATAGAATACACAAAGCTACTTTCAGATGACCTCCATCCAAGCTAAGAAATTCATTAACCTCCTTCAATTTAAAATTGAAATGAGAGAGAAAAATGTTGCTTTTACAATTTTATTCAATTATCTTTCTTTGAAAGCCTTGGTAATTTATATATCGCTGCACTTGAAGCACGGTTGCTGAGATTCCTTTGGAGAACATGATTCTCAGTGAGTGTTTTGATCTTCTTTTTCCTACCTATGTGAAGGCCACAACTATCAGAATGCATTTATGTCCTTGATAATTCTTAAGCTGACATTCATAAAACCAACTGGGTGTGTTCACTTTCATATTGTCAGAGGCAACTGCAAAAGCCAGTCTTCTCTTACTGCCCATAAAAACCTACTGTTCCGCTTAAGACACAAAACCAGACGCAGATAAATTGACCATTCCTAAATGAAGCTAGACCTCAAAACCCTACAAAATGGCCTAGAAATTCTCTTTACTACTAATTCTGACTTGTCATACTGGTTTACATTAATTTAATCTGCACCACAGGGTATTCCATTTGAAATACACAGACAGTGAAACTCTGTGTTGAAAACGTATATGGTCCCCCTATTCTGACCAAGTTGCCACTTATCAACATACAGAGCAGACCAAAAAGCAAACAAAAGAAGATAGTAAACTTCTTGCCAAATGCAGTTTTCAGCTATTTGTGTCTATTTGTCCCCAGAGGTACTCTTGCAGGTGTGCACTTCTGTTTCAATTCGTACCTGTACTGCTGGGGGAGCTCGGTGGCTCCGTTCCAACACTCTCACACAAAGAACTAATGCTACGGGAAACACAGCAAGGTATTTGAGCATATCCAGCAATCCTGGTCCTCTTAAAAAAAAAAATAAAAAAAAAATATCAATGGGGTCCGATTTTCACACAAAGATGTTCAGCAACTTCTAAAGATGTTTCATCATTAATAGAGGCACCAGTTTCACTGGCTGCTTTCCATTTAACTTACACGCCAATACTTTGACAAATGGGGCACATGACACTCCTTATCTCTTTTCCGTGGCTACATCATCTGAGGAGATACAGGTCCCATAACTGCTGCCAAATTTCCATCTTCCAGTCAATGAACATAGACTAGACTGTAGATAACTTCTCATGAGCTTGATCTGTTCTGTCTTATCTGAAACTACATATGCGTATTCAGCGTAAGCAGCAATTAAGTATGAGATCCAGTCACTGACTAGCCTCTGCTTCCTCCAGATTCCTCTAAGACTTCTTTCTATATCATCATATATGGTCCTGGCTTGCACCACTTTACCAACAAGAACCAGACCCAGGTCCAAACATTCATGCAGGTGCCATGTGCTACAAGGAACGACAGACACTCTTGACTTGGTTTTTACAATGCCTAGTAGGCTGATTTCATTATGTATAGCTCAGCATATGGAAAAACACATTTTTAGTGTTATTTCTGAAATTCTATCTTCTCTGAAGCGATGTATGTATCTCAAGACCACAAACTGGTTTCTTACATGAACTGTAGATTCAACCCAAGCTACTTCCTGCCCTTAGGCCCTTGAGTGACTCCTTGTATAAGGACGACAGTTGCTCTCACACAGTTGCCTGAACAGGCGATTATGGCAGCACCCACCCTGCAAACAGCAGCAGAGTGACTTAAGGTCTTGCTCAGGAACCGAAAGACCTGGGTTGTGACATCGTTGTGACCCACAGATGTGGGTTGTGTGGTTGTGACCCACCCAACCTTCAGAGCACAGAGCAAACCTGGGACTTGCACGATGGACAAGTCACAAAGCGATTACAGAGAAGAAGATTAATGACATGATTATCACCATCCTATCCTTCTCCTTCTGACACAATTATGAATTTGAAGGGCTGTGGTTTCTCTGCTCTACGCTGATCACAATACTGTCAGCAGATGCCAGTTATATTCAGAGCCAGCCAACCAATGAGAGAGCTTGGTACAGAGACACCTCAAACGTGAATCCCACATGGCCCAAGAAGACATAGATTAGTCAAAATGGTGTTGAGTAGACAGAGGTTGAGTAACTTCAGTAGAAAAAGCTAATAAATGTTCAGGCACCTATGTTGTCCTTAAGTTGTAACACAGTTTTTCTTATTCCCTGCTTTTTAAAAGAAACTAGCCCACTCTAAGAAATATAAACAGGCTTGATTATATGAAAACATACAAAGATTTGCTTGACAGGGCACATACATCAGATAACAGGTAGATGGGGACTTCCAGCAGGTGACACAGAGCAGCAAAATAGAGCTCCTGTTTTGAACTTCCCCTCAGAGGAGGCTCAGCCCGTTGCCTTTAACAGGAGCTTACGATAACCAGCTAACTCAGGGAAGCATTTCACATTGACTGTTACGAACGGTACACACAATAACTCCTCAGAGGACTACAACCACCTCCATCTTGCTTTTCTTCAAACTTTTAGAGGCAAAAATTTTGATGACTTAGATACAACGAGAGACAAGAAAAGGCAACATCTGCTATATCCAGCAATAAGGCTATCATTCTTACAAAGGTTCTCACCCACCCACACGAAGCCTATAATTAGACACGGTGTGGGCAGGTCCGCACCCACCGTCGTGGGACTGATTCCAAGTGAAAAGAGCCGGTAGCAACCAGGATTTGACAAGGAGCTGGCTGAACGGAGCTTGCAAAGCAGCAACCCTTCCTGCGTTCAGAGTGGTAAGTGGCTGAAGACTTGGTTGGGCTTTTTGGTCAAGTGTCCTTACTAACTGCTGGTTGGGACTGGAGGGCTGTAAGGACTCCTGCTTCAAAGAAGACCCAGGCTGAACGGTGTGGCCTGAAGTCAACAGGCAAAAAACAAACAGCAGCACTCAGAGGGATCCTGAGGAGACCCTGGCAGCAGCTACAAGGCTTTAAACTTTTCAATTCCAGGAAATCCCAGCAGGAGATGAGAATTTCTGGGCTGCGATAATGCAATGCAGCTACAAAAACAGGGTGGATTCAGTGGGGCTAAGGTAATTTAAGACTGAATAAATCCCTGTGTTTTTAAAGAGAAAACAAAATGACAGGATTTGCACATGGAATTTGGACTCTTTTTTTTTTTCTTTTTTTTTTTTTAAAGGGAAAATGCATGATAACACAAATAACAGCTGAAATGAAAAATGAGAATAAATTAGGCTACAAAAATCAAGCATTATCAGGGCACTGCAAGTTCAAAGGGAGGATGGAAGTGGGGAAGAATTACAGAGCTGTTATACAAAAGGCTGTGGCAAATAAGGTGTATTTTTGTAGACTACCATATGCAGAGAAACTTGAACAAGTCAGCAGCAAGGGTTATTCTGCACTTTAGAAACAGCAAAAGGAAAATAGTGTTGGTCTTGGAGCTGACTAAATTTAACAGTAGCCTAATTGTGAAGAGAAACAGCGAAGGTCCTGCTGGAAAGACAGCCAAGGGGCCAGATGGTGGCTGCAAGTCAGATGAAGGCTCCCTAGTTGGCAGAAAATTGGCATAGCCACTGTCCAAAAGTGAATCATGTTTGTTGTTTTCTTTTTTATGGTGCTTGTACCCAGACTAAATGATCATAATTGTCACTGTAAATTTAAACATATGAATAAAAGTGTAGGGTCAAGGTGAGAACCCTACTATTTAGAAAATCAGAGCAGATACTGCAAAGGTTCTGAAGTGGGAAGGCCAAGGACTTGATGTTTAATAGGTTTTCTTTACTATAATCTCACAATTTCTTTAAATTGTTCACCATTTCTAAGCAATTGACCTAAACACCTTAAAAGCCCAAATTTTACCACATCCTCCGACGATGAACAAATATATATATATACAACTTTGCATCCTTACTAACCTTTTATTGGAACACTTCCCACATTAAACACCTCAAGAAAAAAAAAAAACTTTGCATCACTGTTCTGAGCCATTATTTCAGCTTAATGACCTAGTTCACTGTCTCAGATTCGGTTTAAGAGGTCAGTCGATACTCAGAAAACTCTATTACCTGGACCAGACAACATATATGAGCTTGCCCTGCCTTGGTTACTACTTTGTATTGGGTGGTTTGGGGAAGGAAGTCTACAAAAGGTCCTGGACATCTTTGCTCCATTATGAAACTGATTTATCTAATGTTAAATTCGTGGGTTTCAGAGCTATACAATCAAGACCAGTTTCCTCCTGAGAACTTCACTGTCCCTAAAAGCTGATGAGCCAGCAGGAAAGGAGACTGGCTAATGCCAAGATGCTCTTTTACAAATTATTACTCGTTTGTATTGAAGCAAAGAGCCTTCATCCAGAATCAGGACCTTACTCTGGGCTGTTTATGGGGAGGAGCTGGAGACGAAGTTAGGTCTTATCAATTATGCCAATGATTCTTGTACCTGAATTGGTACACCATGTCGCCAGCACTTTGTGCAGTACTGTGCACACCAGTTTTCAGTATTCGCTAGCTTGGACAAATAACTATACCTGAGCTACATAATGGGGACTGTGCCTGGAAAAGATGGTATTCTTTGTGTACACATGAAGAATGGGATGGACGTCCTCTAGAAAACAAGTAAAAAAAAATTATAGTGTACTTTCAGGTATTTGCATATCAGTAAATATGTACATGATCTCCTTTGTGAGGCCTAAAGATACTATTGTAATATTTTTTTCCTTAATTTCTTTTACCATTTTGGGTAGCATTACAGTGCTTGGGTGTGCAATTAGCAAGTGTTCTCTAAGCGCCTCAGGCTCAAAGCCACGCAAGAATTTGCTGAGAGAACATGAAATTTAACCTATGACTTCTATACACAAGGCTTATATGCTAAACTCTGGATGGATTCTTCTCCTTCATGTTGCCTTTATACCCTGTTAACTGAGCGCTGTGCCAAACTACTGAAAAATATGAAAGGCTAACATAAAACTCTGGAAAAACAGAACTGACATAAACATTCTCTGTTTAAGGACAGTGTCAGTGCAGGAAACGTAGGAAGTATGGTTGGAAGGCAAAGATGGGAAAACCCCCCATAAATGGTGAAAATTAAAAAGACTTTGAAAGAAGGTAAAGAACTTAAACTTCAGTACTGAAAGGAAAAAAGCAGACCTGAAAATTGGAAAGATGGTGTAAGACTGAAGGGATGGAAGATGCCATGGTTTGCTCTGTTGACAGACGAAAAGCACTAGCACTGTAGATTGTTACTACAGGAGGAGCAGTTCCTGCTCTGCCACCACTTGCTTTGAACATAATGATATTAAGAAAGGCTGCTGAGGTGAGCCTTTAACTTCCCATTTGGCCTCTTTGAAACACAGGATGAAGAAGTGGAAGAAAAGGCCTAGGTCATCCACCCTTGTCCATGCCACTTCTCACGGTCACGTTAAAATGTGATAAAACTCCATCTTTAAACTAGCTGGGTTTTGGTCTGTGGCTCCAGCTGGATGGCTATTTCAAGACAACATACTGGACTTCATTTTTTCACGGCTAGTTCTTGTTCCACCACTACTGCTGTCTTTAAGTATCACTGCTCCTCTGCTGGTCTCAGGTTATATCTTTGGGGAACAACTATTTACACTCTGAGCCTTCGTACTCCTAGTCTAAAAAGTCCTCTCCATTTCTGTGCTCTGCACTCCCTCTTTTCCAGTCTCATGATTATCCAAGAAGACTTTCTCTGAGCTTTCTCCATTTTCTCAATAACCCTCTTGAACGTTGCATGCAGCACCAATGAAACCTCTGTACTCTTTAAAGAATAACCCCATCTATATATTGAATACAATACATAAACTTGAAAATACTATTCTCCCAGCTGCCTACACAGACACAAACACTAACAAGTTTCTTGGCACTTCAAAAGTCACTAGTAATACACTAGCAAGACTTCAAAGGCCTTTTGAGTCACTGCTTCCTCAGATGTTTATCTCCATTCTGTATGACATGCAATGTGACAGCATTTACTTTCCCAAACAATAAAAACATTTATGACCTGTAGTTTTTATTTACTAATCCATTAGTCTAGATGTCAGTATTTTTTCAGTATGAGTTCATGCTCAGTAATACCCGTGTTGGAAGCTGGCATGCAGTGCAATGCCAGGAACTGATTCTTCTGAAACCCTTACCAGCAATGATCAATCATGAGCAGCGAGTAACCACAGGGTCAAAAAACACAGCTTAAGAACATGAGCACAGCTTGATCATGATGTGATGTGATGGCACACAGTAGCAGGAAATGTATTAGTAAATCCAGGAGTTGCCTTCTCATTCTTTGCCGTTATAGCCTGAGATGCACTAATTACTCAATTTTTAATCTACTTAATCCATGCATTTAATTTTTAATCTACTTAACAGTTGTAATAGCGCACATGTATCATTTTAATTTCTTAACCAAAATATCAAGTAGCAGAGCAGATCTTATTAAAATCTGAATATCATGAGACGTATAATGTTAATCTTACAAGGGTGTCATGTTAGTTTATTGTGTCAAGTAACCAAATTCAATTACACAACTTAATCTTTTAACATTTTTTTTGCAATTTTTCTTTCATGACTGAATATCTTGAGGAGCATTTCATTATGCCTTCTCAGGCTGATATTGTACTGAAACTCCACAGGTCTGAAATTCCTCAGGTCATTCATCCCATTTTTTTTCCCTGTTAGCACACCAGTTTTCTTCAAATCATATCTCTGGAATTTTCTTACTAATCAATAACTTAAAAAAGAATTATCAATACTTTTTTTGATAGCTTTTAATTTTTTTTAGGAGCTCAGCTATGAGTTACTGAAGTCCAATGATTTTAAAGTATGTCATTCCAGCAGCTGTTCTACAGCAAATCTAGAATTATTGTCTGAACAGAGTATCACCACGAATACTTTTCTTTCTGGTGTGAACATCAGTTGGTTTTGGTAAAGGGAGAAAAAGAGAAGTGTAAACCTTTCCCTTCAGCAGCATCATTGCTTTTTGCTCCATTTTATCTAGTAATGGACCAAAAACATTGCATCCTTTTAATTCTTCCATGCATGAAACATTCCTTCTTAATTCACAACTTAATTCTATTGGCCATAAATGTCCATGTTGCTATTGGCATCTTCCCCATGAAATCCGTGTGACTTTTATCTATTAATTTCCAGTTACTCATATATGCCTTTTTCATTCTCTTGTGTTCTTCCAGTTTCTTTCACTTTACCAAGTTGCCTGAAGGTTTTTAATCTCTTTTTTATTACTTTTTTTTCCAGCATAAAGCTACCCAATCTTCATTAAAGAAAACCGTGGCCATTTTGTATTCTGTTACTACTCACCAGGGAAAGAGATAAAAAGAGTGGTAAGAGAATGGTGAGTAAAACTCTTAGCAGATAAATAACATATTTTGTTTTAAATTTAAAAAAATAATAATTAAAAACTGCAATGAGTTTTTTAGGTTAAAAGTGCTGATAATTAAAAACTCCAAGATCTGGGCTTGCTTCTCTTGAACAGGCTCTACGTATGTTTGCGCGCATGGCCCGAGGAAGGTGTGCAGGTACATGTGTGGGACTTAAAAATACACTGTTGACAGTCATTACACAGACTTTCTCATATCTCACAAACCATCCACTAGTGGCCCATGAATCACAGGTTGAGCAATAGTGTCCAAGGTGACTTGGTGGCCTATTGTGAAGGACAACTACTGCTCCAGCGTAGTTTTTATGCATTAGGCTGTCAGTCTATGAATATTTGCAATTTTTAAAATTTTTTTTCCCCAAACTGAACAGGAATTTGGAAATATTTAGCACTGTGCCTCAGAAGTGCGTGTCCTCTGTCCATTGAGTATGACGATTGAGCTCAGCACTCAGCAGCCGTCCTACCAGCAATACTGGCTGGGCTGAGATGACATTAACAAACAAGTCATTCCAGTTCCTCTCGTTGAGCACTAACCTTCTTAAATGCCCAGTGAAAGAATTTTCCCCCATCAAATTGTATGCTGCCTCAACTCTTTTACAAAGGCATAATTTCTTAACCTCTTTGCAATGTTCTTGTCATTAAGTTAACGTAGGCCAATATAGGAAACCCACCCACTAAAAAAGCAAATTATGTCTCTCAGTTACCAAATGAATCAGCACTCCATCAAAAAAAATTAAAAATAATTTTTTTTCATCTTCCATTACTTACCTAACTACATGTTCATTTCTATTTTCTGCCTTCAAAGGAAGAACCTCTGATAGGAAACTAGCAATCACTTTTATTTGGCAACAACCTCCCGCATTTTCTAAAATGGTTACTCATTAGCTGCCTTTCAGATTTTGGGTCTGAAAAGAAATTACACTATCCTTCCTTCTGTAGCTTTCCCAAGACGGACTATACATCTCCTGACTATGAGAGCTCTCCGTTAAACATAAACAAATCCCTCTGAGCTCGCCAATTCATTTGATGAGTCACACCATCTGTGATTTTCCTGCACTGTCATCAGGTTCTCATCATGGTGATGGGTACTTCTTGACAGATATTGCAGCTGAACAGAGGTGCTCCTTTTGGATAACAGTGAGGATCTCCCTGTTCTTGTCTGTCAACAGCTGCTTAGAATAGCTCTCAATCCTATTCCCTCCTAACTGTTACTCCCTGCTAGACTTCCTCTCCACTTTCCACTCTCCTCAAGCAGCTAGTTTTCTGCTCTGTTAACTGCACCAATGGATATATTAGACCTGGGAACAGAATTGTATTTCCAAGGAAATGTCATGATTCCTCTTCAGCTCTGCACTTTAGATACTCAGCCTTGCTCCTCTACCCTACCACATGAACAATGAGCTATTACCACAAGGGGACTTCAGAGTTGAATAGAGAGTGCTCAGATACACACTCTCTGCACTCTGACCTATCCCATTTGGTTTGGATAGGAAACCACATCATTACAGCCAAGTAATAGAACCTTTAAGATCATCAGGTCCAACTGTTAACCTAGCACCGCCAAGACCACCAGTAAACCATGTCCCTAAGCACCACCTTTACCCCTCTTTTAAATACCCCCAGGGATGGTGGCTCAAGCACTTCCCTGAGCAGCCTGTTCCAGTGTTTGATAACCCTTTCAGTGAAGAAATTTTTCCTAATAACCAATCTAAACCTCACCTGGTGCAATTTGAGGGCATTTCCTCTTGTCCTATCACCTGTTACTTGAGAAGAGAGACCAATCCCCACCCCGCTACAACCTCCTTTCAGGTAGTTGTAGAAAGCAATAAGGTTTCCTCTCAGCTCCTTTTCTCCAGGCCAAACAATCCCAGCTCACTCAGCTGCTCCTCATAAGACTTGTGCTCTAGACTCTTCACTAGCTTCATTGCCCTTCTCTGGACATGCTCCAACACCTCAATGTCTTTCTTGTAGTGAGGGGCCCAAGCAGTTGAACATGTAGACTTTATCAACTTAGAAGTATTGGTGTCCTTGTTCTACCACACCTCCCACCTATATCCTCACAGACAGCAAAAATCAGGACCTCATGATCTGATTCACTCCCTCAGCAACCCGCATGCAGTATTGGCTGTGCAAGAAATGCAATGAACAGCAAAACTGAGTGGAGGCAAAGGATCACCTCTCTCATCCTGCTAGCAACACTCTTCCTAATGCAGCACAGAATGCTACTGGCTGCCTTTGCTGCAAGGACGTTTTGCTGGCTTATGGTCAATTGGTGTCCACCAGGACTCTCAGGTCTTTTTCTGCAAAGCTTCTTTCCAGCTGATGGGTCCCCAGCGTGTACTGACCAGTGTAGGAGGTTGTTCCTCTTCTGGTACAGGTTTTTGTGTTTCTCTTTGTATTAAATTCTTTTAAAAAGGACAAATTACTCTAAATAAAGTGCTTAACCTGTATATTCAATTTGCTTTAGGTGGTTGGAATGTGGATTATTGCACTTTATCTCCTTGGCACAGTAGCAGGTGAGACAATTTCTATAAAAACTGCCACTAGACGGTGAAATGAGATGAAATACTATTTCGGAGATCATGACTGGTATTTTCCTTTACTGAAGGGGTAGTGTGATTTGCGTGTCATTGTATGATAATGTCTATTAGTGTGCATAGAACTAAAGCTAAAAGGTTCTGCTCTGTTTAAACGTTATTATTAAGAATATAAGAGACATAACTCTGTGCCGAAAATTCACAGAGAAATTCAAAGTCAGGTGTCCTACCTACACAAGCTGTCTTTATATGACTTTATATGACTGCTGCTGTACAAAGAATGTCTCAGCAACAGGGTGCTAAGCACAACAGACAGTGCTAAAACATAAAAGTTGAACATGTGTGAGCAAGACACCCATTTGATCTAGAAAAAGCTACTATATTGAAAGAAACGATCACTTCATTCACAATGCAAGGTTTCTGCGTAGATATCCTTCATTCCTACGAGCAGATACAAGACGCCTTGGAGTAGGAAGCATGCAGGACCTGTCCTAACAAGCACTTCTTACACGACTTTTAAAAAGAAATTGAATTAATCCTTTACAAGACTAGAAAATGGTGTCTGGGTCTTTACTTGGTTTATCCTCAAATTACTTAGCTCCCATTGTGTTACCGGCCTCAGGCATTATCCACTAAGGAAACAGGAATGAATCTCAGTTTCAAAATAAATCCTAAAATGAAACACTGAGTTTTCTGCTCTTCAGACTGTTGTAGTCTCAAATACATTATCAAACATAAGAGAGTCTGACATATAAACAAATTGCTTCTTCTACTCTAGGTAAAGAGGTTTGCTACCCCAGGATTGGCTGTTTTACAGATGACCCACCCTGGTCTGGGGTACCAGGGAGACTGCTGACAGGTTTGCCTGACTCTCCTGAACATATGAACATCAGCTTCTCCCTCTACACCAGAGAAACAGAAAATAACTCACAGGTGACATTTATTTTTAATATTGAGAACTGACTAAACCTACGAATGTTTGTTAACTTGTTTGCCTGTGATGACTGACGTAGACATTTTAACAAGTCAGAATAAGCAGACAGTTTGAAGGTACGGTAATGAATGTACTTTCTGGGAAAGCACAAAAACCCCCATGCTGTGAACGAACTGTAGGACACAACAGCTTTCCTGACATTTTCCAGCACAAGGATATGGGTTATGGCAGACCTTTTGCATGCATTTAGGTCTCTGAGAAAAATTCAAGACTTGTTCAAATAAACAACCTTCTGAATATTCAGATAGGAGAGCAAATGCTGCTGTTTTACACAGAACCTAGCTAGGAAGATATTGTGGCTGTTGTTAAAAAAATACAGATTTTATGCAACTTCTAAACCCACATCTCACCTTGAAATCTGAGGAATTTTACACCCCTACTTGTCTCTCTGCAGCCTGAAAAAAGACAGAACTACCCAAGGTGCTTATGCCCTGAAATACTGAGAGCAACGTGGAGGAACGTAAATTGGGAGCTGGGACAACATCACATCAGCAAATGCTTATAAAATTGCTAAATTCCTCTCCGGCTCCCAAACCAGGTGTCCCCTGGGCTGTACAGTGATGATTAGGATTCCATGAACTATGATGCAATCACTGCCCTTGCAGACATAGTTGCGTACAGAAATCCTGGTTGCCACACTGAGAGTCCAACTCAGGCTCCCTAAGGATGAGAAATTATACCTGTAATAAACTTTTACAATCTGCAGAGCAGGGACATGGGAGCACACAAGATAAATTCAGCTGCAGGTTACTCAGCACTTCTGTTGTTGACAAAGTCAAAATACGCCTTGCACCACTTCCCAGCCACTAAACCTAAATGTTTCTATGTTCTAGGGCACAGCCCAAACTCCCTGAGCTCACATCACAGACCCTGTATTTGTCTGAAAACCATACAGACAGCCAGATATCATTCTCAGAGGAAAAGGAAAAATATAACTAACCAGCTTGCAGCAATGTGTGAAGATCACCTCACCCCTTTTGCACACTTGTACGCTTTCTTGTATGAAATTCTTTCAGCCTTTCTGGAGTAGCTAATCAGAAAAACAGGCACAGAAACATCACCTAACCAGGAAAAAAAATAAAATAATAAAAAACAAACAAACAAAAACGCTGTTGCTCAGATGCAGAGCAGCACACTGAAGCCAAAGGTCAGGTCAGTAAAAGGGCAAGTTGAACCAGGAGATGTGGAGCTGGTGGGCTGCTCTCTGGAGAAACTCATCCAGCTCAGGCCAACAGGCATCATGCGACACAGTGGCCCTTTCAGGTTGTTTCACATTCTGCATAAGGGTGTTCTTCCTCCATTAATCAAAATAGATAGGAGCAACAGAAACCACATGGGCACAACTTCTTTGGAAACCATAGTGGAACCGAGAAAGTCCCTGCATTCTAAAAATCACTGACTGCCAATTCAAAGTAGTCCCTTGAGTCCTACAGAGGGGATGACCTAGATGACATTTTAAAAATGTTTCAAAGTATGAATAGATAAAACTTTTTTTTCCCCCCCCACACAGGTGATCTCAGCGATAAACTCCTCAACCATCCAAAAGTCACATTTTTCCTCACGTAGGAATACTTCCTTCATCATTCATGGATTTGCCAGCACCGGAAAAACAGGCTGGGTGGTAGAAATGTGCTTGGTATGAGCAAGTATCCTCTGATTTCCATCAGCAGTTGTAACTACAATCTGTCAGTATCCTTTAGACGCTAATTTTCACCTTCCATCTTTCAATCCATTAGGCAGTAGCAGAAGTAAATTTCACAAAAGGCAAAATGTTCCCACTCTGGAAAACGCAGCATAGTCAAAGTTTCTTGGTCATGCCTGACATTATGCTTCTCTAGGGAGTTTCTGTCCCCAAACCCTACAGATCAAATCAAAGCAATAAACTGAACACAGATGTCCCCAGCCTCAACAGCGGTGTCAGAATATGGGATTAGACACACCAATTCACCCCTCCTCCCATTAGGAGCAATTGAACCATCCTTCAGTCAAAAAGCCTTCCTGAGTTGGAGAGCTCATTTCAGTCTACAAATACTACTCCGAGTCACCGCTCTTCATGTGGAATAGCTACCACAGAAATGTGGAAGCTACCACAGAACCAGAAGAGCGTACTGTGTCAACGACAGCTTTGGCTCTGATAGATAAGCAAAATCTACTCTTCTTTCTGCTTCTTCCACACTTGCAGGGAAAAGGACAAACTAGAAAAAGACTACTTCTGAATACTAAGTTGCAGATCTACAGAATTATTTTTGTTCATAAATCTATGAAAACTTTTAATCTAGAATATTAAATTTCCCATTTTTTTTAAGTGAAAAGAAACAGAAATTCTGCCTCTCCACACTACAAACGGTGCTTATGGTGCCTACAGGAGAGGACGGAATCCAGGATTCAAGGCACTGTCACTTCAAGCTTCTGTTTTCCTTGTCATTCACTTTCAGCCCTTTACCATAGTTTAATTTTTGTTTTTATTCCTTGTTCTTTCTCAAACCGTAACTAAGCCTTAGTCACAGACAGCTACAGCTGCAGACTTTGATTATATGACTCTTCCAGTGGAAGAATCACTGATCTCTGCAAGACAGTGACCGGTACCAAAGTGACTAATGCATTATCTTTCTTTGCTGAAATAGAAACTTTCAACTCTGCTCCAAACCTTTCCAGTCTGCTGGGCCTTTCTCACTTTTAATGGCACTTGGTAAATAAGTTTAACTGAATACTATAGGAAGTAAACTACTAACATCCCTCAAAGAAAGACATATACTACACATAAGAGCTACTTTGCAGTTGTGAACTTTCCCAAATTATTTCAAATGGGTATAAAAATGGCTTATAAAGTGAAATATTTTTATTACAGTCTTTCAGAATTTCTACTTTTGGGATTAATGGCTTGTTATATTCTGTTTTGTAAGATGTGTGTTTCAGTGTGGTACAGGCTACAGTGAAGAGTCCCATTTAGTAAAGAATGAGAAATTCCATTACTATATTACCCTTTCATGTTTATTCTGATTTAAGTTGAATCTCTGCTTGTTACTTTATTTCCTTAAATACTGTGCTTTATGTGTTCCCACATCAGCTGTTGCTGGAGGTAGAAAACATCAACTGCATTGCTGTCGATTGGAAAGACGGTGCAAAAGGCACCTACGTCAGTGCAGTGAACAACATCCGTGTGCTTGGGGCTGAGATTGCTTATTTCCTAAAAATCTTACAGGTAAAAGCCACAGCTTTACCACCTACAGATCTTATGTAGATGGAGTGGGGTTATAATGCTGCTGCTTTGATTTTGAACCTTGTCCAGTATGGTCAGCCAATGCTTCAGGAAGAGCTGAACAATGTTGAGAAAGCGCTAATTACACTAATTATCAACGCTGTAAGGACTTCTGGCAGCCACAAAAGACGCAAATTAAGCTAATGCGGTAGAAAAGAGATGCCATTAATTAAAGACCAGTAGGTGGCAACATTTCCATATGATGATACAGGCAAGAAGGAATTCAATAGAAATGAGGCAAGGCCTAAGAGTTCAGCGATGGCAAGTTTTGCCAGCTTTTGTTTATATGTGTGCTGTAAGTAATTAGTATCTCAGCTTAGCATCACTGAAACAAGCAGGAGCTGGCCCACTTGATAATGCCATATTTGCTGTCTACAGGCAAGATAAACTGTCCAGTTGCCTTCTGGTTGTGAACTTCATGTTCCTGAAGGCAAGTGTTCACATTTAAACATATAGCACAGAACTGCTCTGTTGCAAAGTTTAAAAGTATCAGCATTTTTCCCACTGACTTCAGAAAGGCTCACGAGTACTTGGAACTGCTGAAAATCAGAATCCTGCCTGGCTATGGACATAATCCTGGTCAGGAGGTGTTCATCTTACAGGGCTGCAAGAGGTAGCTCAGAGCTCTCAAGGCAAAGTGTCAACTTCGCAAGCACCTGAGTATCAAACGCTCCCCCAGAATCTTCTGGGGTACAATCTACAGCTTCTACCTATGAAACTCATCTCTAGCCTCACATGTTTGTCTGCACATCTTTCTTTTCTGTGCACAAATCCCAGGTCATTTGAATATGGGTTTGGATTTTCATTTAATACCTCTGTTACTGCACTATTTGTAGTCTAGGCCTCTTTCTTCCATTACAAAAAAAAAAAAAAAAAAAAAGGCAGAAATAATCCTTAGGCTTTCTTTTCTTTTCCCCAATTTACAAACTTCTAGAGTCTGATTTTAGGAAAAGTTAAGTTGCACTGTAAATGGAAGTACGGCTGTAAAATGTATTCAGAGGAACCTGCTGTCTAACAATAAAAGCAGACAGGCCAATACTACTCATCTTTTTTTATTTTGATGCACACATGACAAAACACAGCCTAGTGTAAAAACCTCACACAATTAGCAACCAATCCTTGTTGTCTTTGGTCACTAAAAAACCCAGCAAATCCCTGAAAGAAAGGTGACCCCTTCATACAACCTACACGCTGGTTAATCTCCATTCCCACCTTCAAAGCACGTGTAATATCTCAGCAGTGCAGGTCTTGTACAGGTGACACTTGGCAAAGAGGAGAATGAGTGTCACCCCACCTAAGCTTGTCAGTGAAAATATTACTGAGTGACACCATCACATATTCTAAGCAGACATATGGAGAACAGACATATGATAAAAGGGCTCCATAATTGAGTAAATAAATAAAAATTAAGATCATTTTGATGGAAGATGAAATTAGGGGTTGATCCAAATGAGAAAGAAGGTTCGCATTTTGTCACCAACAGTCACTGACTATGGTAACCATATGCCAACACTACAACACTGAACCATCATCACCAGGCATTTAAAATTCTAGATTAGATCATTTGCTATCAATTCTTAGTGTAATTTAAATAATAATTAACTCAAGGAACTCACACCCTGCTTGCTATGCAGGAAGTCAGTCTAGATGTTCCCAAAGGCCCACAGTGTAAGACATCCTCTTTGATTGCTATTTAAAGCCTGTGTTCTTGTCTCTCACCACCATCACCTTAATAATCAGAACAACTTCAGATACCTCCTTGGCAAAATTCATTTAATTGGCCACAGTCTGGGAGCACATACTGCAGGAGAGACGGGAAGAAGGATGCAAGGCATCGGGCGGATAACAGGTAGGCTGTTCACCAAGGTACATAGCACTGAAAGCTAACATAGCATTTTCCTAAAGGAAAGAAATTGTAACACACTGTAATTCCAGTCTGTAGACTGGAATTAAATTATTGTTAGTGCTGGAGTCACTTTGTGTGAGAGCAGGCAAACTTTATGCTTCTCTGAAACAAGGGTAATTATTACATCTTCTTTCTCCGATTAGGTTAAAAACTCTTTAGTGGAAAACTTTAGTGGAAGGACAAACATAGTTAATGCTTGTAATATCACTGTTGTTCACTGGGTTAGATCAAGCCCTACACAAAGACAAAGCAACATATCAAGAATCCTCAGTTTTTTCTATTCCTAAAGCTTTACAGGTCAGTAATAAGCTCACAGGTAATGAAGTGCCTCCTTCATAGTAATACGATGCCATTATGTTGTTTTTTAGAAAATATTTTACTTCTTTTGGAATAAGTATGCAGAAAGGGTCACAAAAATGTGTTATTACACATTTGTTTCAGTTTAGCTTAGAATTCATATGATTATTATTCAATATGCTTGTGTAGTACTGAACATGTGATATTGTAATTTGGCAAAAGAGATACTAATACATGCAACACTTCTCTCTCTTCCTCCCTCAACCAATAAATGTGGGGGTTTTCAGGCTTAGACCCTGCTGGGCCCTATTTTGAAGGTACTCCTCCTGAGGTGAGACTGGATCCCTCAGATGCAAACTTTGTTGATGTTATTCACAGCAATGCCGCTCACTTTCCTGCTATAGGTAAGTGTTCACATGCAAATAAATATCTGCAGGGATGGGCACGTCACCAAGACACTGACATCATCACACCTGTATCTCAGGGCTTGGAATACGTAACACCAGCGGTCACCTTGACTTTTACCCAAACGGAGGAACTGTGATGCCTGGATGCACGGATTTAACTAAAGAGATGAAACAAAGTGATTTTGAAGCCGTCATTGCAGGTAAACATACATTCCCAACATGCATAGTACTCTATTTTTGTTCAATCCTGAAATGTGAACTGTGATTTTTTTTCTCCCAAACATAACTGTTTGTTTGGGAGAAAACAACAAAACAAAATTGGTTTTTGCCTATTTAATCATAAGCAAGGAAAGGAAATGAGAAACAATAAAGGCTGGATCAGAACACTGTAGGGACAGGAGGTATAACACAGGCTTCAGCTTTGCTTCTGAAATTTGAAATTGGACCTGCAGAACACAAAGACAGGGAGCAGGGACTCTGCAAGTCTAACACCCTGACAACATCAGCAGGGGGTTTTCTAGGCTGAGACAGGCCAGTGTCATGACTGAGCCTGTGGCATGACACCACCACCTTCCGTTTCCTGCAGATGCTGCAAAGAGCATCCAGCACTTACAAGGCATGAATCAGGCAAAAGCACTCGGTGATTTCACATGCCTCACCTCTCCACCCGAAATTTCTCTCTCCTCACAGGCTTTGGAGAGGTTGGCAGAAGGCTGGTGGATTCTCTTTTCGCTATTAAGACTTTTTAAACTGCAATTAAAGTCATCTCCTGTGACATCTCATATATACACATATATATATATACACACACATGGCTGTCTTCATAAAAGGGACTATTACACCATAGCAGATCAATGCATCTCACTTGAAGTCTTGGGATAACTGGCACACAGTTCTCTGAATAAAACAGACAAAACAGTAACTTCTACTGCAACTAGAAATGTGTAAATTCAGGTGAATATTTATTACAAGACCACGCTGCTGTTCAGTCCTGTGCCTCAGCTGTTTCCATGGCAAGGCAAATGGAACCCTTGTACAAGAGGTTATTTCAGGGATGCTCATAAACTTTGTTCCAACAGACACTACAGTCATTGGGGGGTGCCATCACTCACGCAGCCATGAGTTTTATTTTGAAAGCATCCTCTATCCCTCCGGATACCTCGGATATCTCTGTGAAACGTACGAAGCCTTCAAGTTAGTAAGTATATCAGCCCAGGGGTGAGTGAGCGGGTCTCTGCACTCACGATAGGTCCCATGACACGCACAGAACACTCGGATGCTGGTGGCTGTGCTCTCACGGTGTCATTTGGTAGGAGGAAATGCAGAAAATGAAGCCCGAAGCACAAATTATATCACCAAATGGGAAAAAAAAAAAAATTAAAGCCTGTGCAATTCTCACCCTAAGCCTTTAAGCAAAGGGCACGTAAGTTAAATGTATCTGCCCTACTAATTCCTGGCTGGAAGAAGAGACATTTGGAGCCTCCAAAATCATTGACTCTTCTCTAATTTACACTGGGCACTGATTAGAGTGCCTAAATAAACACACTAATGAACCGTGTTCTTTCCCCCCTCCCATCCACATTGCATTGCAAAGTGGATTCAGGGAAATTACCCTCCCAGTGGAAGGCCAAAATTGGCTTATATTTCATCCTAGACTGTAGCTGAAAAAATATTTGGACTAGGGAGTTTCAGACCATCACGCACACAGGTATTAAACCTGCTCATTCCATGCGGGCTCAGTATGCATGGGTGCAGGAGCTGTTATCTGGCAGGTTTTGGTGGTAAACTATAATAACATTGAGCACTGCCACAGATTTGCAAGATCATAACAGCATCTTGAGCCTTAATTTCATCAGAGATAGGATGAAAAGAAAATACTCCTTTTAAATTAACTGGTGCTCTTATTTTCCCTAGGGACACTGTTTCCCATGCCCCAAGGAGGGATGCCCAATGATGGGGCACTATGCTGACAGATTCCCAGACAGATTGAAGATGGTAAACCAAAAGTATTTTTTAAATACAGCAGCAGACGTACCTTTCGCTAGTAAGTGGAGGAGGTTTGTAACAGTTGCTCATGTTTAAAAGTGATTGCCTTGATGCGATTTACAGCCATGCACTTCTGCTCACTATGCTAGCATTAATGAATTCCAGTTAGGGAAAAGAGGAAAAAAAAAAAAAAAAAAGATAATTTTCCAGTATACTAGCATTTTTAGATCTCTCATATCAATGACAATCTAGTTTCGTTTTGCTTTTCTTTATGCAGCTTGGAGGCAAAAAGTATTTATCAAACTGTCTGGTGTAAAGAAAATGAGGGGGGACATAAACCTGGTTTTCCATGACAAAGAGGGGAACAGAAAAGAATATGAAATTGCCAGGTGAGATAAATTAATATTTCCTATAACATTTAATGCTGCTAACCTTAATCTACACATTTTCCACATATTTAAGCAGTGCAAACACTTACTCTGTGTTGCAGATGTTCTGCTTAACATCAGATATGAAAACAAAAGTTATCCCATTGATAAGGCCTATGAGGGCAGATGAATGGTTGCAAAAAGGACACGGAAGTCACTTCCACATGTCCATGGACAGCCAATTCCATGAGATATGTGACTTTATGATAAATTAGGAATGCAGTTTGACAGGAGAAGTGCTGTCTTTCTCTGAGTTGCTCTTAAAAAAAAAAACCACACATCCGGAATGCACATAATTCATAGTGCTCACCCATTACCTGCAGGCATTAGCACTACGGCTCCCACAGTAACTAGCGTGGCGTCACACGTGTCACAACATAGTCACCCCACATGCTGACAAGACCCTCTGCTCTGCCCGTGACTTGCTGTATGTTCTCATGCAAGGCCATCCTGTGCCTGAACTCACCAAATTTGCAAAGTGGGGCTTTGGTCTTCCTCCATAGACCAAAGGCCCAGAGAAGTTCCCAGCTCATCTATAAAACCCTCCCCAATAACCTCATTTGAAGCTCTCCCTGCAGTGACACCTGCAAAACCCAGCACACCTGGGCGCTGGAGGCAGTCCCAGCCTCACCCTTGTCTTCCAGTGGTCTCCTGCCACATGAGCATTTTAAGTTTTCAGTGTTGTTTCTCGCCCTCTCCCCATTCAGAGCAAAACACCCCAGAGTGCTAGTCCAATGACCTGCGCTGTTGCAAAAAAACCAGCAGAAGTGCCATTTTCTGTTGTATGAAAGGGGAAAACCCAAATCTTGTGGGGAACATGATTTAGTTCAATAACCACCGAACTGCATTGCTGTCTTCATCCTATTTGCAGCGGAGTCCTCTCTCAAGATGAAGTTTATACAAAATTCCTTGATGTTGAAATTAATCCAAGAAATACTAAAACAATTGAGTTTCTCTGGAATAAAGCCATTTTCACTCTGCTCTGGGCAAGACTGGGAGCAGAAACAGTCAATATAACTCACGGAGAAGATGGACGTAGGTATGTATATCCCCTTTACAGGTCAGAAGGAAAGGGAGCCAGAATTGAAAAATGGTCTTGATCAATTGAGCACATGGTTTGCAATCAACAATGTGAAATTCAGTAATGACAACGACAAGATATTACACTTTGGACAGAAAAATCTAATGTTCGAGTACAAACCAGGGTACAACTGTCTGGAAAGGAATATAGCAGTAAATAATTTGGAATGCAAACTGTTTTGCCACAGCAAAACAATTATAAACCAAGATAAAGCAAGTCTCTTTCCCAGGTACATTACCAAGAATATTGTATAGAAGAATCAGGGAGTAATTATGCTAATTGGAATAACTGGGGTGAGACCGTAACCAGAAGCAGGGTCATTTTCAAGTTTGGAGAGTATTCTTCAGGAATGATGCACATGGCCTGAAGTTCAGAGAAATAACAAAATAACAAAAGTGATTTAGAAAACAGGATCTGTGTAGCACAGCTGAAGGAAATGTGTTTCTCAATAAAGAAGAGCCTGGATATAAGCATAAAAACATGTGCGTAAGCTGCCTGTGAAGGATCACAGTCAACTATTCCACATATCTACTGGGTTTAGGTCAAGGTTTAATTGATGTATTTTGCAGCAGAGGAAATATAAGGTCTCTGAGGGGAGACCTTATCGCTCTCTACAACTCCCTGAAAGGAGGGTGTAGAGAGGCGGGAGTCGGTCTCTTCTCCCAAGTCACAGGCAATAGGACAAAAGGAAACAGCCTCAAGTTGTGTGAGGGGAGGTTCAGATTGGAGATTAGGAAAAATTGTTACACTGAAAGGGTTATTAAGCATTGGAATGGGCTGCCCAGCAAAGGGGTTGAGGCACCATCGTATTTAAAAGAGGGGTTGGCATAGAGCTTAGTGACATGGTTTAGCGATGGTTCTTATCAGAGTTAGGTTGATGGTTGGACTGGATGATCTTAAAGGTCCCTTCCAACCTAAACAATTCTTATAACTTCCTTATAGTTTGGCGTTGGCATGGATTGTTTATAGAAGCTGATGAAATTCCTTTCAGTGTGAGCTCCTAAAA
>VXAK01004007.1:182082-267841 GCA_013399435.1 Arenaria interpres | reverse complement strand
TTGATCGGGGCAATCGAGTGAAGTACCTAGCCTAAATAAAGGGAGCTTAACAAGCCCTTCTGACTTTTTATCTAGAGCTCTATATTTGTGAATCTAGAGATTTATTTTCTCCATGTATTATAACTCTAGTTTTACAACGGGTCCCTGAAAGAAGGAAATTCACCTTGTTACTGTTAATATTCAGACCCTAATATTCCATACAGCAGGCTTTTAGAAAGGCTTAAGTGGGATTATGGATCATATTTGTAACCCTCAAGGTGACAGCTGACAACCTTTTATTTTCCTTGGGGGTGGAGGGCAATAAATCTTGATTCAAATTTGGTTTTCCTCCCCCACAGCTCAACTTTTTGTGGTCATGGAACTGTGACATATGGAGTTCCTCAGTTACTTACACCTTGCTAGAGGTCACCGAGTACCACTGTTCCGTATACAGCAGCTGAGCAAACCATCGGTCCTGTGCACGGGAATATTTGTACACAAGGCTATTAAAGCAAAACTCAAACTGCCTGTTGCTTCCTTTATTTTTTCAGTTCTCTGCAAACATACTTGTCAATGTTTTTCATGTTTGAACCAAGTTTATTGTAGTCATAACTATAGAAGCCACCAGAAATCATATATGCTAAAATCCATTTATAACACTGCACAGTCTTACTTTACTAGTGCCTCAAGAAAAGCAGGTAAGAACTATTTCCCACCACATTGACAATTTGCCAGATTTTCTGTCTGTCAAACACTCTCAAGGCAGCAGGTTACCTCAGCACACTTCCGGGGCTGGCAATAGTCCCAAACATCTCCTTTCCACTCCCTACACTATTTCTCAGAACTTTCTAACCCCACACAAGACCACCACGCTCGGAAGATACTGTGGGATGAGGCAGGAACAGAACAAGACCAAGGTATTTCTTCAGCAGGTCAGCACAGCCCTTTGTACACTGTGCCTTCAGGGAAGAAACAGGCAAAGCCAAACCTCAAGTCTTCCCCACTTTGGAAGAAATGAAACAGCTAAATCACAGCACCCAGCTACTGTTTAATTTCAAACACATAGCTTTGCTGTGGCCACTGACAATCCTGGAGAGAAACTCTGACTTTGAATAACTCCAGGCTTTGCAAAACCTGGAATTGACTATTTCACATTAAAGTAAACATAATTGCTCTGCAAAATGTGGCACCCGAAGCTTCAAGAGACCAAGGCAGTGGCTACTTTTCTAAGCATAAAAAACAAACTCTAATGAATAGGAAGAAAGAGTTAATAATTTATTTACTTCCGTTTCTCCACATTTGATAAATTATGTAAAAGCATTTGTGCAGATAAACTTCTAAGAAATAGGAGTAGAAATACAATACTAAGAACATAGAGTAAGTACAAATACCTGAAGAAAAATTTTTTTTAAGGAAAGAACAACAGTCAGTCTTGCATCCTTGACTAAACACTAACCAAGCCTGTATGAAATTAGACGCATAATTAAACACAATTCTGAAGTTCAGCCAAGAGAGATATACAGTCACAAGTACTGCAAGTCCACCAGGGACTTGACAGGTAACAGGGAAGCATGAACAATGCTGGGAAGCACTATGCTGCATCCCAGGAGAGAGCCGCAGCATCCTGCGGCACAGGAAACCCAGTCCTCTCCTCTGCCTGCTTCCTATTCCAGACTACAGCTTATTCAGGGCTGCAGAAACACAGTGAGGCCCTTATTTTTTTGCTTTCTTTCCTAAAAGCCATCTTTCTTCCTACAACCCCTGACTGTGACACGACAAGGACGAGAACAGCTCCTTCAGGAACAGCGAGCATCCTGCATCATACTGAAGGACACGGACCCCAGCCCTACTCCTTCTTTCCTAAGGAGAAGCAAGCAGCTGAAACCCATCTGACCACAGCCTAAGGAACTGTCTAGTTACCCAGTTTGCCCTATGTTATTACTGTGTTGAATAAGAGCCACAGACTAACTATGATAAAATCCTAACTCAAATCTTTTCCACCAGCTCTGAAATTAAATGAGAAAGACTGTTCCCCCCTCATTTTGAGCAAGTGTTAAAACTTATCAGGGTATTCGGGCATGTACTGATTCTCCTGTATCACTGATATGAACGTATTTACAAACTGAAATGCTGCTTCAGTTAGGGACAGGAGCACTGAGCTCTAAATTGGTATCAAAGGTGATATTCTCGAAAAATTAAAAACTTCATTACTTTTGAAAGAAAGAAACCCCAGTAATGTGGATGACAGCAGTGTAATACCTATACACACAGCTGGTATCCATTTGGTCATTCCCAGAGGCGGAGATTAGGGAAGGTCAGATCTGCAAAGATATGTGGCCACAGCCAAAAATCACAGCCAAGCTGACAGAGTTTTCCAGGTGAAAAGTTAGCTGAGGTCTCACTTCTTCTCAAGTCTGCTTACAGCCTTCTCCTAGAAATGAACAGGACCAAGGGGTTCCCAGACCTAGTCCTGTTCATTTGCACAGGCTGTTTTTCCACCTTTTACTTGATGTCTTTGCTAGAGCAACCTATTGAGCTCTGTAACATTGCTACACAAAGCAGCCATGTCACTGTTTCTGGGGGACTTTGTATTTTTTGATACATGTTTCCAACATGTTTGCTCTCAGTTCATCACTCAGAGGAGAAGGGCTTTCTCAAAACTTGGGTTACATGGGTAGTATGAAAAGGACCCAAGGGGTAGACAACTGTCCTTCTACATCTACATATTTCAACAATGAAATGAAAGGGACACCAGGAGAAGGTCAGACTCTTTCACTGTGAAAAGACCTACCAGGCCCGCTAAGAAGTTCTCCTGAAGGGGTAAGGTTTCATCAAATTGAGCTGATGTCAGGAAATGGGCACAAAAGACCCAAAAGCACAGGAGCCTTCCACATCCAAAGTCACTTGATGCAGGGCAAGGGAGGGAACTTAAAGGCAATGTCATTCTCTGCTAACTCCTCCAGCAGATCTCCTACATCCCAACTACAGAAGACAAAAGCTTTCCCAGCCAAGACAGGTCCCTAAATGCACTGCCACACAGATCCACATAATTCTCTTTCATGTCACACTCCTGATGTGTTGCTGCCTGGGAATTACCCCATCTCTGGAGCTCCAATCCTATTTTGGGCTCCAGAACACCAATTCAAGAAATCTACGTCCATAAATTTTGGAGCTTTCAGAGAAACCAACCACTAAAGTTCTTCTCCCAGCTTAGCTACAAACTATAATCTGAAATAAGTGTTCCTATCTTTCTGGGAACACTTCCAAGGATAAAGCAAACTATAAAAGCTCATGCAAAGTTTGCACGTTAGTGCGTGGAGCTTCAAGGCTGCACTGTAAGTAGTTCAGACTTTGGGGATTTTCTTTTACTTCATCAGGTATATGGCTCCCCAAGACACAGCAGTATAAAGGGGAACAGCAGCTCTCATAGGCATCCTTATACTAGTTCTAAAGTAGCTACTATACATCCAATTAGAAGCAAAGCCTCAACAGGACAAAAATCACTCTGGATTATAGGATTTATAGGATATATAGATTTAGGAGCACCACAATCTCTAGTGGAGCAAGCAAACAAAGTTGACTCACACATGTCTCACATACGCGGCAGTCCTAGATATATGTTACAGAGAAGACAGACACAGCACCCTTGAGAAAATTCAGCACCAGAAAGCTAAGCGCATTTGCTACTGAAATGGGTGAGCAAATCCTAGCTGCTTCTTTTTCTGCTGTTCTAGATGCTCGGAATTTGGATACTTGCACTATTTCTGCTCAGCACAGCAGAAGGTAAGCACATGGGGTCAATATTTATGCTGCTATATTTTGCAAGATATTATTCTACGCTATGGTGTCTTAAAACTTACTGATTGAGGTTACGTGGTTCACTTTCTCTATGCAAGAATGGCGAGACGAGTGTGCGTACTCATGTTGTCTTTCCTCTTTTCCCCTCTGGAAATCCCACCCTAGGAGCATGCAAGAAGCACTGGTGTTTTCTATCTCAGATCAAAGCTGTTGCTCTAACAAACCTAGGAAATTATTAGTTGTATTTTCTTTAGTGATGGAAATGGGAAAAAAGCTGGGTATGTGGGGAGAGGCAGTCTAATGACAGTACAGCTTTATATTTAGCAGAAGCAACTCGCTTCTATATTATAAGGCTTCTCATGTACAGCATAGTCAGCTGTTCAGCATGGTTATTATTGCAATATCTTGGCCTGGTATTAGGGGAAACTCATCAGCTGTCTTTGCTTAAGGCAAAACAGGACACCCATGGAGCAACTCCACTGAATTCTGTGTTGATGAGCAATAGGGGGGCTTCTTTCCTTGGAGCAAATCATAACCTTTGAAGATCTGAGAGGGGGAAACTGCCAGTCTTTGCTCTCTGTAAACCATAAGATTTTTCAAGAGACCTCTGGAGAAAAGATGCTTTGAGTTATGACTAGCCTGCTCCACTTCTTTGCTCATTCACATATTGTTGATCCCATCTGCTACAGGTGAAGAAGTTTGCTATGATAGGCTCGGATGTTTCTCAGATGATATACCATGGTCTGGGACTACAGAAAGACCAATCCATAAGTTACCCTGGGATCCAAAGAAGATAGATGTTCACTTCCTCCTGTACACAAGAGAAAATCCTGATGACTTTCAAGTAAGAACTACTGCAATTTAAACTTAAGTAAATCACACGCAAAAAGAGTAAATAAATGCAGACTTCAGCTGTGTCCCTGGAAAGTGTTAGAAATGAATGGCCAAATCTCCATGTCCTTCAAGAGACAACCTCTTTCAGTTCCTTGGCAGGGTCTCTGGGGCAGAATTTTCATCCTCATCCAGCCCTCACAAAGCAGCAGTCCCCCATGTTTTCTGCATGGTCATTGAAAAGTACTGGAAAACTATGCATTTTTAAAGTTTTTGGGCAGGTTTTTTTTCCACAGATAATGATAAAAAAAACATCAAAAGTAGTCTTGGCTGCTCTAAGATGTGTGTCAAAGCTTGCTTTGAAAAGAGATACAGACCTTAAGCCATAGTCACGTAAACTCTTGCAGATGAGCTTATGTGCATAACTTTTAAATGCCTGTAGAGATAAGCATAGTTCAGGTCTTTGTAATTTTAATAAACTTTTTACAGATAGCAGATTTGAATATTTATTAATTTATATCTGCAACAGGAGATCTCTGCAGTTGATATCTCAACAATTGAGTACTCAAATTTTAACGCAAGTCGGCTAACCAGATTTATCGTACATGGATTCATAGATAATGGAGAAGAAAACTGGCTGTCAGACATGTGCAAGGTATGTACTACAGGGAAATTCCTGTCCCTGTGAATTCCTGAGTTTGCATTTATAAACACATTCCTATAAGCTGTCTGTTTTCTCTATTTCTAACCAATTTCTCTCATGGCAGTTGTAGTAATAAGAAGGGGGGAAAAAAGCCACTCATTTTCAAATTGTTAGCAGCATCAACATGTTGCTCTGCACCTTGATGAAAAGCATGAGGTAAAATGCATCCAATTCTTCTCTTTAGTCAAGTGAGTGACAACAGGATGTGTCTCAATAAGTGTCCTTTTTCCTGATAAAGACAACACAAACTCTGGAGCAAGACACCGCTTAGGAACAAGGGCGATTCCAGGAAAAACTGCAGACTTGTAACTGTTGCATCATATTTCTCAAGACAAGAGATAGGTTTCTAGATGTGGGAAGTCCACTGCAGAGGTATGGGCTGCCATACGGGTGTAGGAGGCTGAGGACATGGGCTGACCGTTAACAGAAGCAATAAACCTGTAGATACGTACAGCCAGAAGGGACCTCAAGGGGATCATTTTGAACAACGTTCTCAATCTAGGACTAGCTATGAACAGCGAATTAAGTGCTCTGCTTTATTGATTTTTGCGCTAATCCTCCAATTTTTCAAGTTATTTCTTAATCCTACCCCATACACAGTTGCAATTCCACCTTCTCAATTTCTGTAAACACGCTTTTTGTTGTGGCTGCAGCTAATGAAAGCTACTAGTCTTGCAGCTCATAGAGCAAAAAAAAGTGGATGGCACAGGACAGTTTTAGGATAAGGTTTTTCAACAAACTATTCACACAACTACATTTTTGTATAAATTCTATAATCCTATTTTACTTGAGAACACTATGAGAAACAACATGGAAGTCCAATAAAATCAGGCTATTTCACTTTTATTGCATCCCTGGTACCTGTTTCTCTTTGATACTGGGTCAAAAGAAAGTAATTTAATTTTTTTGACAGTTTCTCATTAGAAAAAAAAATATCTATGTTGATTATCACTTTATGAACATTGAGGAATGATTATTGGATTTGTTAGTTAATAATTTGTTCAAAGTATCAGAAGCAAAATGATGTTTTTATAATTGTTGGTCTCCTATCTTCCTGTCTCATAAAATAGAGATTTATTTTTTTCTATAACCTCACAATCAACAAGATAGCTCACATTTTACTTCAGCTAGTACCTTAAATCCTTTTGATTAATTTTCATCAGGATGTAGAGACACAAGATAAATCTTTAAATTCTTTCTCTATTATGTTATATCACAGTACACAAATTTATTTAAAAAACAAAATTTTTCTCAGTGAATCTTTTCAGTAAAGAGTGGAGCAAGCAAGACTGTGAATGCATCAGCCCTCCTATGTGGATCTCTTATTATTCTCATTAAGTAATAATCCTATCTGCACACTTATTTTTACCACTTCTAACACAGTCACAGACACTTCTGTTGCCTTTTCTGTCCTTTGCCAGTTGTAACTTGCTTTCTATTACAGAAGTACTTTTAAATCAAAGTGCTCAGGACACGAGTAGCGCTTTTATTTAGTATTGCATACAAAGTTTGAATGAAATAAAAAATTAAAAGTGTCAGTATTTATATTGTTTTTCCTTCTGCAAAAAAATGCTGCTATGGATGTTTGAAACGATGGTGTGGCCATTACTACAGCACACTGCCCTACTTCAGTATTGCGTGAGCACACATAGGCCTGTGTGCAGGCACGGCCACAAACACATGCTAAGGTTTTGGTTCTTAAAATGTTCTCATACCAATTGACGGAACATCTTTGAGTCGAGCTGTAATAAGCAACATGAATCAAATTCCAGAATGTATTGACTGGTTTTACTTTTGTTTTACCAAACAGAGGATGCTCACTGTGGAAGATGTGAACTGCATCTGCGTAAACTGGAAGAGAGGCGCGAGATGTCAGTACACCCAGGCATCAAACAACGTCCGCGTTGTAGGCGCTGAAATAGCTTATTTTGTAAATGTTCTTATGGTAAGAATCTTCTGGTTATAAAGCTGTAGTCATAGCGCTGATTTGAAAGAAATATGATTCAGGAACTTTCATGAATGTGAATGTGACTGGCAGAAAACATCTTTTTCTACTTGGTGATCATTTTAGAAGCTGTGCTGAAATCGGACTGGTTTTTTTTTTAAAGTTTGCAAACTACGTCATAAGAACAGGATTAGCCAGTTTGGGGATAGGAAGTTCTACAATAGTAGATATAGTACAGCCAAACAGTCATTCCATAGACATTAACAGATGTATAGTGTTGTGTAGTTTTAAATAGGCAGAGCTAACAGACATAGTAAACTGTTTTGGGAAAAAAATAAATATAAATCTATGTACTGGTATAAGTACCTAAACTTGTAAACAGATGGTGAAATCCTACAGGAGTTCCTGAGTCAGTAGTCAAACTAAAAATAGTTTTTCATCCCCTTTTTACTCTTTCCTGTTGCTGATGGAAACAGATGTAGCAACTTTTTATATTGCTATTTTCTCAGGAAGAATACAGCTACTCTCCAGCTGATGTCCACATAATTGGCCACAGCCTCGGAGCGCATGTGGCCGGCGAGGCTGGCAAGAGGCAGCCGGGGATTGGAAGAATAACTGGTAAGTCAGTGACTTCAGTCACAGCTCATGCTAGAGACACCACTGCTTAACGAAGTTACGCTGTTCATTTTCTCTTATGGTTCTGTGGGCCGTAATTTAGTCAAGGGTAATTTGGACACGATAGAAGTACACAAAGGTGCCCAGGTAAGTGTGGGAAAGCAGCCAGTGTGATGGTTGTTTTGCTTGCATATGTTTAGACAGCAAAGAAAAGGCTTCACACAGCTAACAGACAGAAGGTCCCCTGCAACACAGCCGCTGACTTGACACATTAATTGTTGTGGCAATTTCTACAGAGTTTGCTTTCTGCTGCTTCAACAGAGCAGCATCACTACCCAGACCGGTGCTAGTTCGGAGCAGGATGGGAGTGATATTATAACATAATGATATTCCATCGCTGCTGCTAAAAACTAACACACACCCAGCACCAGCTTCAGCTGCTGTGATAGTTTTACATACTCACAGAATTGCCTACGTTGGAAAGGACTTTTCAGATCATTGAGTCCAACCATCAACCTAACGCTGACAAAAACCATCACTAAACCATATCTCTAAGCACTATGTCTACCCATCTTTTAAATACCTCCAGGGATGATGACTCACCCACTGCCCTGGGCAGCTTGTTCCAATGCTTAATAACCACTGCAGATGCCATTTTGAGTATTTTAAAACAGCCAGTACTCTCCCAGAAAACATAACTGTAAAGAGGTATTATCAGCTACGCTCGTGGTCAAGCCACTCCTTTTTCAATACACACTCACCCTGCAGCCTGCATCTTTAGCAATTTTTTTACATGCTCAGCACTTCCAGAGTTTAAAGTTATGGGCTTGTTCTCCTTATTCATCACACAGGCAGCGCCAAGGGTGGTGTGCATTAAGCAGAGCAACCTTTCATACACAAAAGACAATTCTGGATATTATTAACACAGCCCTTTTCAATTGCTACTTTTCCTCAGGGATTTCAGCCTTAGGGAACCTTGGACTAATAGTCTACAAAATTCAGTCTAAGAGAAAAATCAAACCTGCTCCCCAAGGACAACAAGAGATGCACGTATAAGATAGTAAAAGTTGTGCAATTTGCAAGACTTCACAAGCTCCCAAAATTGCTGCAACAATTTGGGAAACAACTGATTTCTGTTTTCTGCTAGGATCACAAAAAGCAAAGAGCTTCACTTCTGAACTAGATGCTTTTCCAAAAGCTGTCTGGAGCCAAAAGTAGCCAGGTTGGTTTCAACACTTCCAGGCACATGGGATGTTATCAGCATTAATTTCTGTTTGAGTATGCTAAACTATACAGGTGAGTTATAGGCGACACAGACACAGCAACCTCAATTTGAGCAACATTATTAAAGGGAAGTTCAATTAAAAAAAAAAAAAAAAGGTATATCAAGGCTTTAGGATTCAATATTGATGTGAATCAGTAAAATTCAATAGGCTTCATACAGGTAAACTTTTCTCCTACCTGGCAGAAAAGCCACTTGGTAAGTGAAAGCAGACATCACCATTTTATTAATGACTAGTCTACTTAGGTATAAGGAACCATAGGCAACTACATACATGATATTCTTTTTATAACATCATAGTGTTATGTAAAATGATACATCTATATCTCTTTTTCTATACGTAACACCAGTTTTTTTCTTTCAGGACTGGACCCTGCTCAACCTTATTTTCAAGGCACTCCCATTGAAGTCAGACTGGATAAATCTGATGCAGAGTTTGTCGATGTTATCCACACAGATTCAGCTCCCACCATCCCCTATTTAGGTGACTATTCAGCTCTACTGTCTTAATACCAAAATATTTATGCCCTGTGGCACTTGAGCATCTTAATTGTTCATCAAGACTCGGTTTTGGTGCACAGACACAGAACAAATACACCATGCTGATCACTTATCTCCTAAAATACCAAGCACAGACAAACTTTAAGCCCAAAGCTATAGGTGTGAGAAAAAAATGAATTTAAAACACGCTTACCTCTGTTTTAAATGCTTCAGGTTTTGGCATGGGCCCAGCTATAGGACATCTTGATTTTTACCCCAACGGAGGAAAGCAAATGCCAGGGTGTGGGAAGAACCCTATTTCACAGATCGTGGATCTCGATGGCATCTGGGAAGGTAAGTGTGTTGATTACATTACAAATTCAGGGGAAGGTCACCCTCACGGTGTAACCGCCTAAGTTCTCTTGATTCAGGTGTTCTGCGTTAGCTTTTGGTGCCTCCACCAGCAATGACAGCTGCAGAGTACAGTGAAACTGCTTATAAGCTCAAACACACCATTTTCCAGAGCTTATTCAAAAAATAAACAAGACAAAGGGTTTGCCTCTGGAAAACATACCTCCTCTAAAGTATCTAATAGCAGAACCAAAAGTTATTTAAACTGTGCTGAAACCACTGAAGGATCTGTAACAAGGGATTTCGCTTCATTTCCTTTGTGTTGCCCAGCAGCAGCAGTGGGTGTAGGGCAATGATGCTCACAGTTACTTCTGTTAAGGGATCTTCAGCTGCAATTCTTCTGAGATAGAGCAATTAATTTTATTTTTTTTTTAAATTACCTCTTACAAATCTGGTTTGCATTAAAGCAATATTATTGTGTCTATTTTTAGTTAGCTAAAAAAAAGATTGGCATGTAGCTGCTCAAATACACTTTGCTTTGCTGTTTTGCATAGTTCTAATAAAAGCTCTAAATATTAGAAAGATTTTGTGTCTTTCTAAACTTAAGTTGCATATAACATTAAAAAAAAAATGAAGATTTCTGCTGTAGAGATTTTTCAGTATGGGATCTAAGTTCTTTCTTACAGTACTGCAAACACCTTACACTCTAGGAATTCATGAACTTACTTGTGATAACCAGCTTTTCTCTCCAGGTTTTATTCAATACAGCTGGAGGCATTACTTTTTTTACTTTTTTTTCCCCGCCATAAATTTGTTATCAATAATGGGGAATTAAAGCATAAAGAAAAAACTGTGTTGTATATGATCTTCTTTTTAACTTAAAGTCAAGAAAATAAAGGCAACACAAAGGAAAATAATATATTCATTATTTTAATTTTAAGAGTCTCCCTTCCTTAAGCACCCCCCAAATAATAATAATTTTGTTTTGAAGTCCTCAGCTGGAGCAAATCACCATTGCCCTAGGAAGTTCACTGTTAAATACTTTTCATTCGGTTTTCTTTTGTTATGGTAATGCAACTGTTGCCTACAAAAGCTCTGCTTCATGCAGTTGCAGTTCTCGTTTTTATTGTGAAACTCGGTCAGATTAGTTGAATAAGTGTTTGTGAGGGGAGGGCAGGGCAGGGGCTGGGCTGAGCTGCACAGTCAGCCTCCACAAAGCATTTCAAGTTTGCATTTTATACCTGTTGAGACAGTGACACTTCTTAGAGCACCAATTCATCGCAAAAGCCAGCTTCAAATCTCACATTTGATACACCAAGAGTTCTGATACGGCTTTTGAGGAGGAATGAGGCATCCCCATGATGTGGCAAGGGCTGGGCCAGTATATTTCCTCAAATGGTGACAGAAAGGAAGAACTAACCTGGGAGCATCTTTTCACAGGAACTCGTGACTTCGTGGCTTGCAATCATTTGCGGAGTTACAAGTATTACTCTGACAGTATTATCTACCCTGACGGATTTCTAGGCTATGCTTGTGCTTCATATGACGTTTTTGAAACAGTAAGTATTTCTCAGAGCCTCAGGATGGACTAAGTAGTGGCTCTTATCTATACATCTGAAATTCAAATTGTTTATGCTGCCTCGCACCCAACAAGTGCACGAGTAAGAGAAGAGTCAGGCATCCTAAAGCATTATAGCTCGTGCAGCTGACATGGATCAAAGTAGGAAAAGGCAACAACAAAACAGGGACATCCCTGGTCCTGTGCTGCTGTGACGGCCGTGAGATATTACTGGAGCTGACGTGGCTTCCCCAGGGCTGCTCTGCTGCATCACACTGGGGAAGGGGTGAGGAGGAGAGACTGCCCCCGTAATCACCAAATGTATTTATCAAACAGCAGTGAGTGGAATCCCAGACTGTAGCAGGTGAGCTTTCACACAGAGCTTAAATATCTTCTTTCCAAAACAACAAGAAGTGAAATAATATATAATAGCCTGATGGGGTGAGTCCATGGTTACGGTATTTTGGTGACTTAAGATGGCCCCAGGGACAAAGCACAATGGCTTAGGACTAGGTCAGGAAGCCCTTCCCTGTCCCAGACTGGGAGACAGGGAACTACAGCCTAAGAGTATCAGGGAGGTAACAGGCTTGTCATATCTTACTGGAACCACAGACAGAGGTATCAACTACTACTTAGACTGACCTTTATACATTCTGGGCAGCTGATAGAGACCACACTTCCCAGATGACTTTGGGAGAAGGTGACTACATACTTCTGTCATTGCAGTAGAAAGTTGTTTTCACGACAAAAATGAGCTTTGCTTTCAAGATAAAGCCTTTCTTGACCCAGCTGAAGGCATAGGGTGACATAATTCTTTTTCATCGGTTGCTGGGAAGGATACCTCTTCCTCCCTGCTCCACTTCAAGACTACTCAAGGATGTCACTGATGTGGCTGGATTGAGCTAACTAACTTGAGAAAAAACATAGAGCCCTGAAAAATCAGATCCTTTGAGGAAGCTGGCTAGCTTATATGATCTTTCCCAAGTCGCAGAAAGCGTTACTTGAAATTTGTTGTTGCTGTGATACAGGCCAGTTGGGTGTGTATGTTAAAAATAAATTCTATGACTTTTTTTCTTTTTTTTTTCCCTTGGCTGACTGGATAATTTTATTAATAGATATATTTGGTTTCACTAGGGAAGCTGTTTTCCATGCCCAGAAGAGGGATGCCCAAATATGGGTCATTTTGCAGATAAGTTCAAAGGGAAAACAAAAAATGATTTCACGAAACTTTACCTGAACACGGCAGAGGCCAAGGATTTTGCTCGTGAGTTTCAGTTGCTTCCATTGCTACCTACTCCTTGGAAACAAACCTTTTCATTTTCCTGTTTCACAATTCCTTTTAACAGATCACCAGATCTCATAGCAGTGCAGGCTCTTCAGCCCTTCATGCCTTTTCCTCTTTTGCTCCAATACTGGTGCCTGGTTTTGGGCCCTCCACTACAAGAAAGATGTTAACAAACTATAGAGTCCAGTGGAGGTCACTGAGATGCTTAATGGGCTGCACTACAAGGTGCAAGGAAAGAGGAGCATAAGTAATGCACAGAAGTTGGAGCAAGGTAATTTCTTATTAAATGGTATGAAAATTACTGTCACAATGACAGTGGTTAAATGCAGGAAGAAGGGCCCAGGGGAGCTGGGAAATCTCAATTTTTGGAGATGTTCAAATCCCCGTTTGACAAAGCCCAGGAGCAAGCCGATCACAGCTGGCCCTACATTGAGAAGCGGATGGACCAGAGGACCTCTTTACAACCTAGCCTATCTTAAATGTCAGCTCTCACAAGATGGTTCTTCGTTTGCATTTGTAAACAAGAATCAGAATGAGAAGAGCTCCTTTCACAAATTGTGTGCTAAAAGAAAGTTCCCACCCACAAAAATTATTTTCCTTGAGCTTCAGATTTTTTTTTACACTGCTGATATTCTGGTATGTATCAGTATTTATTCCTAACACCTTCTTCTTTCCAACTTCACTGTACATGTATAGCTTTGTGGTCATAATGCTGAGATCTATATTGTGTTTAATATGTCATGGATGAACTGCTTTTTCTCCCAGAAAGTAACACAAATGTCTCAGGTTGATCTCATTAAGACATAATGACAGATCTGAGTCACCCATGCTTTGTATTTGTTTTGCTTGGTTTATAACCCAAGGATAAGCAGGGAGCACCAAGATTCAGGTGTGAGAGAGCATTGTGTTAACCCCTTTCAGTCCAGACAGTCTGTGATATAGCTGAAAGTGAAAGGCAATGATAATTTTCTTTTGCTTTCAAATACGCTGTAAAGATAAGAACACGACCATATTTTGGTGACTATTTCTTCCTGGGTACAATCTAACTTACTGTATTTCTTCTGTGTAGTTTGGAGGTACAAAGTAACTGTGACCCTCTCTGGAAAGAGTAAAGTTAAAGGATATGTAAATGTTGCCCTGTACGGAAGCGGTGGGAACACAAGGCAGCATCAGGTCATCCAGTAAGTTCAAAATCCAATAGAAAAGAAACTTCAATTCTAGAATGTTTAATTAATATTTTCAGTTAATGCTTCTGTTTAAATTGGTCCTATTTTACAGATCACTTTGCCTGTTTACATTGTGGTTTTGTTTATTTGCAGTTTTCTTGTTTGTTTCAGCTAAAAAATCTGAAATGATCAAAAATAGGGAGAAGGCGTTTTGGTGTGAGTTTTGGGGTTTATTTTTTTGTTTTGTTTTTTTGTTTATTGATAGCTATATCACTTCAACTTTTCCAAGAAGGACTTCACGTCTTCATACTTGGCAGCAGGTGTTTGCCATGAGTTGATTTCCATTTGCAGGCATCCATGCATTCACCTGAGTTCAGTCTGCCAGCACTGAACTCACTCCAGCTGATACTTGCAGGGACTGTGTCATCTCAATTGCTGGAAGCGAACTATTTTTTTCCCCAGCAAATCTTGCTCTAACCTACCAGGCACCACTGCAGATCTGGCAAAGAAACAAAAAGGCAAAGGGATTTTTTCCTGTCTCTCATTACTTCCACTACCATTACTTCCATAAGCCTTTAATATAGAAGAGAGTAAACAAGTTCGTCCGAAGGCAGATGAATGAGAAAGTGCATCAGAGCATGGGGGTGGTCGCGGTCAAAGAAGAGGATCAGAGAAGCATTGGCTCATATTCAGTGTGATGTAGCAGCTGAAGCCATTACCAGTCTCAAACTGCTGCCATTTAGAGCTTCCCGTATCGATGTGGCGTGAAATAAGTAGCCAGATTATAAACTACAGTTACCCAAGAGCAGATGCACATTTGACTCTGCCACGGTGCCTCGTGTGGGAATCTCTGCTAGAGGGCCAGCCTGAGCAGCTAATGCATAATCCCTTTGGCCATCCCAAACAAATCCAACAGCTCTATCATATGAAGTAATTACCATTAAATGAAAATTTCATTTATCAGCAAAAACCCCTGCCCACATAAGCAACAGGGAGCAAGCTCCACCTTCTCCACAGGGATTGCCCTGCAACTGGGTCTCCATTGTAAGATGTGACTGCAGCACATCAGGCCTACCTGCCTTGGCTTCTTCTGACAAACACTGATTTGGGATGTATTAGGTTGGAAAACTGGCAATAATGCTGTTACCATTCTACAAGCTGATTATTGTCTCTCTGCTAACTTTCTACTCACTTGCTACCACAGCCAATCAGTGAACAAGACTGGTAGTTAATATTAAATGCCTCACATCCATAAAATGTTCTTTTTCACAGGGGAACCCTCCAACCAGACAACACTTACACAAGCTTCATTGATGCAGAAGTTAACGTTGGAACAGTAACAAAGGTTAAATTTCTTTGGAACAACAACTGGATAAATCCAACTTTTCCTAAACTAGGAGCTGCGACTATCACAGTACAATCTGGAGAAAATGGAACAGAGTAAGTACATCCATTGTGATAATCTTGAAAGTTACTTGGGAAGATAGGTGACAAAATCATATGTGAGGTGAAAGCATTTTCACAAGAAAAGCTATTTAAAGCATTCAAAGACTCTCAAGAAAACCTTTGATTTCCTTCCTTTCAAGACACTGTTCATCCATAGTTCAATTCACTACTACTTCAACCCTTTGCCTTAAATAACTTCAAAGAAAAACTTAAAATATTTCCAGGCTTCAGAAGAGCAAACTTCCTGTATAACCCTTTGGGTGACAACAATTAGTGCTGGCTGAGATTATCAGCATCATTCTTGCCAAGCTCCTACTGTCCACAAGAAGTGGTTATTTGTGTCTGAGCTTGCGTTAGGATGTCTGATTCACTCTCAGCTGGAGCCAGTGGAAGTTTTCCATTCATACTGATGGTCCCTGAGGTGATGATTGACAAAAGGGGACAGTGATATTAAGTCTACTCTTCCAATGAGCAAGACTAATACTTAGAAGCTGCACTTAAAAGCGTTATAAAATTGAGGGAAAGAGGCTAAACTTACTTCTCTAGACTTTGTGGAATACGGATTGAATGTTCAGATTAAAAAGTATGATTTACTGATCCAGTTTTACTCACTTTCCTGGAAGTTTTAAGACAAACTCCCTCATTTGCTTGGCCAGTTATTTTATTTTATCCACCCAATTATTGGGTATCTAGAAGAGGACGGACAGTAAATGTTTTAGACCCATATAGAAATTCATAGTTAAATGACATCACTTAAAAGGCAACATGGAAGATGAAAACAGTTTCAAGCGAAGCAAAATGATTACAGCCCAGCAGCATTACCTTTAAGCAGAGGTCCTTAGTCCTGTTGTAGTTCCTCTTCATCAAAGCACATTGCTGACAAAACAAATGCCTGTAGATCTGCACTCATTCTTCTATTGACTCATGGCCTTTGCACAAGTAGATGTGACCATCTACAGAGTGATGGTAGCAAAAAATCTGGAAGAAAAAGAAACTGTAAAATGAAAGGAAGGCAGGCAGCGAGCCAGAATGAAGACAGTCCATCAATGCTTTCCCCAGCAGTAATACTGGAAACTCAGGAGCTCAAAGTACATTGTGTTCAGTTGTGTCAAATAAAAAATCAGATTGACTTACATTAAACAAAATTCACTTGTGGAATACCAACAAAAGTTGTCAACTCAAGGTGCTTGTTTGGTTTTTTTCTTTAGATACCGTTTCTGTGGTTCCGAGAAGGTGAGGGAGGATGTTCTGCAAACTCTTACTGCTTGCTAACAAGACATATGGATGCTCAAAACCCTGCTACCAATAAAAGCTAGTCATGCATAAAACACTGGAGTCTGTGCTCCCTACAGTTATAACACTGGTGATGTGTGTTGGGAGGTTTTGTGGGTTTGGGGGAGGGGGGTGTTAAGTCCATGGACACCTTTATAGAGGGAATTCCTAGAGTAGCTTGAGTGAATGAGCCAAAGCCTGTTGAAAAATTCCCCTGATTTCAGCCTGTTTAAAAAAAAATTCAGACAAGATGAGGAAAGGGGACAGGTCACGGAATCTGGATGGTGGCTGCTGGGCAGTACACACTTTCACAGTTCACTCATGTCACCCAGTCCAAGGGGAACACACATCCCCTCTCCAGGGAGACAAATTGTTTACCCAGAGCACACGTAGCCATAGACATGGGAGCTGCCATCTACGCCCAGTTTCCACGTATCCCACGTTCCCTTGGACATTGCCTGCTCCCTCCTGCCTTGACTGTTTGTCTCTCCCAGAATTTGGCTTCCTGATCTCAGCACCTCCTGCTGAGGAAACCTCAACAGGGCTATTAACTTCCTAACACTGCAGAAGAGTTTCTCCTTTGTCTTTTGTTCCTTTACCTTAGTATAAGCAGATTCTTGCCTACGCAATTGTTTTGACAGTCATGATATTCTCTGCATTATCCCTTGCCGTAGCCACTTCAGCAGCCCATGTAATTTTAACAAACATCTAACAGAATCAAGACATTAAAGTTGACAATAGCATAATAAAAAATCTCCTTTTAATAATGAACTGGAGCTGCCGTCATCTTGTTTTAGCAGAGTAAAATCTCTCCCCCCCTCCCGAACACTTTACAAAGCTATTACATAAAATGCAATGTTAAATGAACAACAAATTACTTTTCCTTTAGCTAGCTTTTAATGCTAATGGTGCTATTTATTCCTGACCTTTTGAAATATTAGATTTTTTAAATGACAACATAAAAAGAATTCTTGTTTGGAAACGCAAGCGACTTTAAACCACATGTTATTACTTGTAAGTATAGCATGCACATGCATCATTCATTTCAGTGTCCCATTTATGGCTAATTGGTATATATTTCAGTTGACATATATTGTTCTCCTGCAAACGTGTCAAATTCCTTAACGATGTCGGTGACAAAAGCATAGTGCTTGAGATATATAAATTACGCTCTTTACCATATAATCATTCTTATCTATTGGGAATGCTATTTGTGACAAATCATGTTCAAAAATACATGCTAAATTGATTATTTTTTTTAAACTTTAATATCACACCATTCATGGCAAGTCTTTGATTGAATCTTTAAATGTAGAAATGTTTTGATTTTTATCTGCATCATTTTGGAGCCTTTGAAAAGCTCACTTTATTTATTATAGGAAGAGTAGCACAGTGCAGATCTTAAAATGTATCTTTTGTTATCAGCATAAGAAAACAAATGGGCTATAATTGTGGATATGGAATGAGTAATTTGGTGAACAACGCTTTGTGCTGTAGTTTAGATTTTATAATTCCTGCCAGAAATTACTATTATTTTGTTGGAGGGCAGCATTGCAATCAGAATTTTAAATATGGGAGCAACTTGGGCCACGTATTTTCATTACATTTTAGATTGCCATGTCCAATGTATTTCTCTCCTATATTATGAATCATCCAAGAACAATCAAAAAAAACCCGAAGATTTCATGTGACTAATTATTACTGAGATATAGCAGTGCTCATTGTTGTCTTTAGACAATGCTGTCTATAGTCATTACTTTGCTCCATAAATCAGTAGGATAATGAGGTTCTATCTTTCAAGAAATATTTGAGCGTATCTTAATTTGGCATTGATGAATTCTCCTTCCCCAGCCTCTTGAGGTTTTTTTTTTTAATTTAGTTTGTCATATTAAAGCTTTCATCACCTAGCCACAGCTGACAGTGTTTACGTACGCATATTTATTTCCATACCTTTCTGGGATGTGTCCTCAGAGGTTGCAAATAGGAATTTTATGATGTTATGCCTGAAGGCTATTTTGTTCTCAATTTCACTGTAAAGCACAAGGTAATTTGCCACACCCTCATACTTCAGAAATGCACAGTCTGTATGGTTGTATTTAATTGTGAAAAAACAAGGCTAAACTTGTTAATATCTTTTTACTTTTAAAAATTGGAAAGAGTTTATTTGAAAAAAAAAAGAGATATTTACTTGAAGAAAATACTGTCTTTTGCAAAAAAAAAATAAAAAATTGTAAGTTCAGATACCCATTTTTTCCTCTGCAAACCCTCTCAAATTTGAAGACAATGAACAGTAAAATGTAGCAGCATTTTTAATCTGTAAAAACAGAAGGCTTCAGTAGAGGGCAGAGGAAGAAAGGAGAAGGTTGATGTGATGCTCCCACAGCCCTAAATGAAAAAATACTAATACTGGCCACTTACTTCTAAATTGTGCCTTTATAAAAACAGAAACAAGAAGCAAAGTATTCTTTAAATTAGTCTAAATGTTGTATTCAATTACACAATAACAACTGAGTGGCTACTACACTTGCTGGCATATTGGAGACATATATTATGTGAGACCCAAAGACAAAAGTTGCATTCAAGTCCTTCTTTGTGCTATGGCCCATGTAATTATTGTTGCGGTACATATCTATGAAAAACCTTAACTTTAATTGCATTAAGTGGATAATTACTTCACATCAAACCAATTAGGGAGGTGAAGGGGGAAAAAAAGGGGATCTAAAACTCCAAAGCAATGCACTTCTTTGCATAATAATTTGCATTACTATAATTTTGCATATAATTTTAGATAGACATACGTCTCACTTGATCTCATTAAATGAACAATGAACAATACCGGTGGCTTCAGTGCCTCAGTTTGGGGTGTGCAGTTTCGGAGTCTGGATTCCCCTGGGAGTGCAGATCATCCTCTTTGGAAAGTGAGGTCTCCCATGAGAGCCGTACCATTTCTCGTTCAGAAGACATTCTTTATAGAGAAGGAATATAGTCATCACCTTAATTATGTGGGATGCAAAACACACAATGAGCATGTGTTATGTTTTGCCTGAGATGATGGAAGAGCAGAAGCCATCCCCTCTTTCTCTGAACACCAAGCACTGCATGTACTGACCACAGCCTGAGTCAGGCTGCAGAAACTTCCAAAGGAGCTGCTTAAAAATAAACCCAAACTCTTGTTTTAGACTGCTGACCTTTTCCTTACAGTCCTTAATTCCTTAGTTAAACACCACCCTTCTCTCATTTGATGAGGGAATAACAGTCAACAGCAGGGAAGCATGAAAGAGGTTCTCCACCACTTTCAGCTCTCACCAAGGCTCCTGTGGCTTGAACTCACATCTCTCTCTAACCTTTCTCATCTCCCCTTTGCTTGCAGTTCGGAAAACGGTGCCATCTGGCCATTTCATACCCTTGCACACAGTGAATTCAGTGGGGAGTCAGAGAGGAGGATACATTTGCTCCCACCGCACCTTCAGTCCAAAATCATCCATCTCCAAACCTGTATCTCTCACAGAACACAGGAAGGCAGAGTTTCGGAAAGGAGGTTTCTCCACCTCACTAAAGAGAGATCATAGATCCTTAAGCCTTTGCCTTAATTCAAAAAGGAGCCAAAATGTCTTTGTTGGGTCATGAAAATCGGCCTCTTGTTTCTTCCCACTGAACCTGAATGACAAACCCTCTCCTCGTGGCTGTGACAGAAAGAACACTGAAGGGCAGTTCATAGCAACGATGTGCCATTCCTTGCTCCATCTGAAGGGACGGTGACACGGCAGCAGCAAAGGGCATATTTTTGTAGCAAAGGACAATTGTAGGGGATTAACAATTGCTTTTTAACCGAGGAAAATGTTAAAAGTGAAAAGTGACTGCACTAAAGAATAATTCTCCTTTTGACCCACAGAGAAAGAGGTGCCTAATGAAAATATATGATCACGGACAGTGTGAAGATAACTGTCTGATCAGATAATGGAATTGTTTTCAGTGATAAGAATGAATCCATTACTAATGCAAATAACGATAATAATTATAATTTGCAATACAGTAAAAATCACCTAGTCTACCTCCTCCTCTGACAGGAGACTGTATAATAAATTATAGGCTGAGAAAAAAAAATTTCAAAGGGATAAAGGTTAAAAGATTAAAAAAAAATCTGAAACTTAAATGCTTAACAAGGAAGTCAAGACCTGAAAGCAGAAATTGGTGCTATTAAATAAAGCAATTGTGAAGAATGAGATATTATGGAATTGATTAACAAACCAGAAACCAAACGTTTCCTCGTATCACTACCTCTTGTCACAGATTTCAATAACTTTGAAAGAACAAAAAATTAAGAGTTGGCGTATAACAAGAAAATTAATTATTTAAATGTAGGTGAATATGCTAATAGTACTCTGGGAAGATGAATATAACTTAACATACAAAAAGCCCCCAGAAAGGTTCAATAAATTTGGGGGGTTTCACCGGTTGTTTTTGCTTTGCTTTGGTATCCGAAACAGGTCCAGCTGCTCTGTCACAGGCCATCTGCAGACCATCTGTGTCTCTAGGGCAGATCTTTTGGGGGTACTCTGGGCAGACCGAGGCTGTCATACCAATCCCATCACCTTCTTTGTTCATGTGAGGGCTTCTGGGTATTGGAGACAATGTGAAAAAAATGTTTCATTTCACCTTTGTGGAGGAGGAGAATGGGGAAGACAAAACAAATCTCATACAGCAGAGTTTGCACTGCGGTGAGCTGCTGTACTGTTCACAGCAGTTCTGTTTTCTCCATTGGTTGCTCAGAGCAGAGAGCGGTGCCACACAGGGCTTACCACCCGTTGTTGGCATCACAACAGTCATATAGATTTATAGACGGAGCACTGAGAATCTACCAAGAGATCATGTGATTCTTCCACACCCATCAATTCTGAGTAAAACAGCAATTAAGTGACCGACTTTAAAGTGCTGTCTTCCAACACTCTTCACTTAGATCCTCATTTTGCAAAGCACAGTACGTCCCGTAACAGCCACATCAGAAGAGCCAGGGATTTTAATAACAAGGGGGGTGTAAGGGAGACTTAAAGACCAGGGGTGCTGACACCTAGTCGAAAGTAGGGGTGACTACCAAATGAAATTAGTTTTTAACCTCAGAGTGGAGCCTGGTTTTCTGCAGCTGGAGTAGTTCATTGCGTTTTCAACTCACAGTTAAAAGCTCAGTTTATCCTGCCTAAACTTCCCCAGCAAGTGGTTGAGGAAGTTAGAGATTTCTCAGTCTCCTCGAAGCTTTTCATTGCAGCATTTTTCATGTAGCTAAAAAGCTCAATACACTTCTGGCCAGTAAAGCATAAGTAGTTTATCAGAACTGCCACAGTATAGGAGTTCATGAAGAATGCCTTAACAACACAAATTATAAAAGCAAAATGAGTGCAAAACTCACATTATGTTTCATAACCATGATTTGTTGTTACCTCATAAGAGCAATTTATCAAAAACACACCCAGCTAATATAACTACTGTAACAAGTTCCTAAGGTTTAAACACGCACCCCTCAAATCGCACACAAGAAAGCCTTTAATCAATCTCTGCAGAAGTCAAAAACACAACGTGCCTCAACTACTCACGTCACATTTCACTGTTTGCTGATGCTTTGCCAGGGCTTTCTCTTTTTCTTAGTGAGATGTGCGTGGCCTGAGTCCTCCATGTGTGTGCACACAGAACAGCTTCGGCATCAGTTTCCAAATGTCCTTCCAGCAATGAGATGTGTATCTGCAAGAAACCAGCAGCCACTGCCTAATCCCCAAAGCTGCCAACAGAGCCATAAAAAAGATCACAGGTCTATGAAATGTGATTGAGAGATGTGGGGTTTAATTTGAGAATTCAACTCAGGGCAAGCATGAGACTAGTCTCAGGTATGTCAAACGCTGTCAGAAGCAGGAACAGGATGGAATGTTCCCGTGTTCTCCAGGGGCAGGACAGCCATAGAGTCAGAGCTGACATTGTGTAATACTTTAGAAACATCAGGACAGCAAAAATCCACAAATAAACTGGCTGGGTAGGTAGCACCATTGTGGCATCAGAAGGTTTAAAACCAGATTAAACAGAAATTGTGAATATCTTAGGCAGAACTAATAGTGTTGTGCTGCAGGAAGGTGAGATGGTTGATGTCTGAGGTCCTTTCCACGTACATGCATCTCCTGTGAAGCTCTGACAGAGCTGCAATTGTAGTCAGCAAAAATATTGGATGGGTCTGCACAGAGACAGAGAAGAAAAGAGGGAAAAAATCTAAAGCCACAACTAGTATTATATACTACCTGGCTCTGAAGGAGACAATTTACAAATGCTCTGTGGGATGCGATCAGTGTATTCTGGCAACATCCCCTCAGTCCTGTAGCATATCTAGTAAGCGTGCAGCATGTTTTCAACTCAGAGTCATATGTCTCACCCCTACGACGAAACAAAACTACACAATTAATTTAAATGTAATTTTGAGCATCCTCAGTCATGTTACCTGATTCTTCAAATGCCTTTCTCAACTATCAGACTTAAATGCTGACCTCATTGTCCTGAGCTGACAAAATATCTATTCTCCTGCCCATCTAGGTACTACTTGCTAAGGACCTTTTCATGGACAAAGCTGTGTGTTCCCAACACCCTGCAGATCCTACTGCCACCTGGGACCTCTGCTTATATAGGAACACAGGGAGAAAATTATCTGAAGGGGGTGCTGTAATGCTGTTTGTGGAAAAACACAGTTAATTACAGGAACCCTTGCCGATGTCATGCGGGGCCAGCATCTTTTCTGCTGGCCTTAGTTCTTCTCACAGTTAACTTCGTTCAACTCATTTTGAGAAGTCCACAGTCATCTAGATAAAGTGTGTGTATGTTGTGACTGAGAAAATTAGGATTGTCACTAGTAAAAGCTCTGTGAGGAATACCGTATACTGCAATGCTCTAACTGCAGCCTCGGTACGCGTGAGCAGATGCGGGGTGATGGCACACGCAGGGGCTGCAGAGTGCTTGTGCAGGGGAAGCACCAGGTCAGCAGCAAGGCTGCTCTTTGTACTGCAAAGGAAGAGGATATGTTCAGCCTGGTGTCTGCTCTTATCAGCTGGTGGCAGACGGAAGTTCCTACTGGAGGTGCAGAGCATATTCCTCAGAGGGAAGGAAATGCTCCTTGTTGTCCTTAGGAAAGAGAGAGTCACCTTTCTAACTCCTTAGATTACTGTGGTTTAGCAAACTTTGGCATTCACAGCTGTCAGAATCACCATTCCTTTCTACTTTGAAACCTTCCCTGACCTTCAGTTACTGCTGGTGCCCACCAAAGCCTCCATTCCTCCTACATCCAAACCCTTGTTACACACCTCTCCAGATGATTCCTTCTGCTCCCTTACACTGAATCGAGTATCATCCCCCTTTTACCTGTTGGCTCTGCTGCAGCACACAAGAATCCCAGAGGAAGATCACACTGAATTGTTTATTCCTTCATGTTTACGTATGCTCACCTGCAGGCACTGACAGAGCGATCACAGCGGTTGCAATCTACCAAGTTCTTAAAACAATTTTTTACCATCACACAGTAGCGAATAATGTGTCCTAGTTTGGTGACACAAAGCCACTGCTGCTGGGATAGTAGCACCTAGTAAACTTTTCCCTATTACAGTTCCTCAAAAATTAGAAAATAGATACTACTTCAAAATTACAGCCAGCACCTACACAACTGTATGTTAAACAGAGACAATAGATACATAATTTCTTGGTTTGCAGAAAAATGTTTGCAGTTAACTAACAATATACTGCACTTAGTCCCTTTATATCAGTGAGGTATGTGTTCAGCTGCTCTTGACATACCCCTTAGTGATGCTGAGATTCTCTTACCTTATTTTTATATTCAGCTAGCTCCTTGAAGTCTATTTACTTTTGCATGTGTATTTCTCTGGCTACAAAGGATTTGAGGGCTTGGCTAACAGCCAGGCTCAAAACCTCCCTGAAGTCAGCCTGACCCTTTCCCTTGAAATTAATGAGATCCGAAGCAGTCCCTAAATCCTGGAAAGGCTCCCTCCTGCAAGTCTTTGTGTTATTTCAACTGCACTGTCAAAATTCGTGCATAGGAAATTGCCTCCTGGCTGCCGAACGACAGCTTCACGAGGACACAGGTGATGGCTGGTTTCAAACTGCCAGCCTGGGAGCTCCGTGCTGCTGAAATAGCTGCCGTGTCCCGACACCGGTGCTGGCCGCTGGGGAGGGGCGTGTGAAGGAATCCAGGAGAGAAAAGGAATAGTGACAAAATTCAGAGTCAGAACTGAGGTATTTGTTACAGCAGTGAGAGGTTATCGAGGCAAAATGGGTTTCTGGGCCGTCCTTTGCAAGACTGAAATACAATGAAAAATGCCGATACAGGCAACCTCTGCTTAAGATGGAGGGTGGAAAAAAAGCCTGGATTGCAGTTCAGCTTGAGTTGATGCATTTAAGAATCAAAGGCATGTTTGAATTTGGACATGATGGTCGCAAGAGAAGATATTCAATGGTTTGAACTTACTTCAGTAGAAAAGTCTGAGAAGATGTTTGGAAAGAATGAACTTCAAATAGAAACATAAAAACATAGAAACATAGAATGTGTTGGGTTGGAAGGAACCTTTAAAGGTCATCTAGTCCAACCCCCCTGAAGTAAGCAGGGACATCTTTAACTAGATCAGGTTGCTCAGAGCCTCATCAAGCCTGACCTTGAACGTCTCCACTGCTGGGGCCTCCACCACCGCTCTGGGCAACCTGTTCCAGTGTCTCACCACCCGCATTGTAAAGAACTCTTTCCTAATGTATAATCTACACCTACCACGCTCTAGTTTAAAACCATTGCCCCTCGTCCTGTTACATGTTCTTGCAAACAGTCCCTGCTCAGCTTTCTTGTAGGCCCCTTCGGGGGGCCAGAAATAGGGAAACAGGGCTCTGAACTTCTGTAAGAGTTAAAAAGAACTGGGAGGAAAGCTACAGAAGAATTACAATGTAATATAAATAAGAACATGAGGGACATAATCTTTTCATCAGTAGCAAGTAATTAAGGTTGCAATGAAATTTGTTGTAAAAGTAGGAGTTAAATTGCCATGTAATAAAAATGGCACAATTTACTACTAATACTGTCTTTACTATTAAAACAGTGATTTGACATTCCGGACACTTAGATGTGAATGTTTAGTGCAGCAAAATTCAGAAGAGATTAAAAGCATATTTTCTGGGAATCTAGACTTTAAGGTTTCCTTTGAATGATTAGTTCGTTTCCTAAGAACTCAAAATTTAGATCCATGAAACTACAAGAAAAATCTCAAATATTGACTCACTTTTCAAAGCTGTCTACATTAGACAAATACTGGTGCTGTCATAGCTGTTTTAGAGCTTTCATATTTAGTTTTTCCCAGATCTGAGGAATATGCCTCCTACGTTGTCTGCGTACCTCAATCCAGCAGTGTGGCAAAATTTGTGCCAAATTTCCAAGGATGCAGCTTATGAAGACAAGGCAGCTATTGGTGTGTTTTAACAAGGCGTATCCACAAGCACATCCACCTATTAAGTCACAGGTATGAAAAAAAAAACTGTCACGAACTCAAAATCGATCACAACCACATCATCTCCCCAGAAGCTACACAGCACTCCTGACGTTTGCTGTGATGCATTTTCAAGACAGCTTTTGCTGCAAGAAATTGCTCCTTGTATCTGTGGAATCGCAGAGGCTGCAGTCCCAACTTCTCCCTTTGTTTGAATACCCACCTTCAGATCTCTAATTTGAAGGAACAAAAGTACAACATTCTGCCCCACCAATACCTGTTGTCACTCTGCAGCTGTCCCACCAAAATGTCTGTGTTAGGGGAAGAGATGAATGAAAACTAATAAAGCAGAATTCATTCCTGAAAAAGTAAATAGACACTTTTGAACATCAGTAACAGATGAGATTGGCAAATAACAGGCCCGAATCCCAGTTCTCACCGATTAATCCAAGTTGCATCTCTTTAAAATCAGGCAGCTCTTGCACCAACTAAGGGGACTCTGAATCTATCGTCCTTAAGACAGATGACTGGGTTGTGTTTAATGTCACTGCTTAGAAAACTGAGAAGAGAGAATCTCTTTGGGGATGCTGGACACTGCTATTATGGAGGTTGTTTTATTCCATGGTTATTAACATGAAAACACTGTCTGCAAATTTTAGTAAGGATTTACGTGATCTTGGTAGAACCAACGATTTATAAAAACTCCTTCCTATCAAGATGGGGCTGCAACTTCAAATATAAACACACTCGTATGAAAAAGATTTAGAAAAGTCCAGCAAAAGGGCCAAATTCTGCCAGTGAATGCACATACATGAAATTCCCCTGGAAACCAGAGCAATGCGCTAGAACACTGAAAGCAAAATTTGGTTCTTAATGGGTCCCTGAAGACTGTAATTATATTTCCCATTGTACTAGTAACATTAATTGAATGTTTAGCTGAAATCAAGTTCATTACAAGTTAAATACAGTACCTAGCCTATTAGGATGGTGTTTATAATTATAGTCATAAAGCACTTGTAAAACATCTTCATTGCAGCAAATAGGTGGAAGTTGGGTGTAGTGGCTGCTAATGTATCTCAGCTCCTTCTCTGCATCTTTGTCTCTGAGCAGCTCTGTAGACTAAGGTCACACACACCACTGAATCGCCTCCACAGCGAGTGCCAACACTGCCGAATTTGAAAGGGACATGGCCTGCAACGGTTAGCAGAAAGATATAATATTGCATAAACTGTTATACAAGGGTTTTTTCAGTGCAGCTGGCCCTTACTAAACATTCCTAGATCTAGAAACACACGGTAAAGATGTACAGCCTCTTGTTAATATACCCAGTTATTGGCCAGCTTACTGGCTTGATAATACAGTTTTAGCAATAAATCAGCCTTTGACAAGGCTTAAGAGACTACAGTCCTCTCTGATATATCCGTTTTTATATTTGATTTCCTGGCTCTCTGAGAGAATCAATACAGAAAATACCTAATCTGCTTTTGGTATTGCCAAAGTCTTTCTGTCTTAACAGACGCCCTACTTAGAGCTACACCAACTTTGATGGAAATTGAGTAATCCCCAGCAGCAGACTTCTACGTCAGGCACATACTGAATCCCCCTAGAAAGGACACAAGTGAACTAAAAATGCAGCAGTCTCTTCCCAGAGAGCTGTGTGTGCTGCACAGGGACCTACAAGCCCGTGGCCCAGACTCTAGGTGTCCACCCACCTAAAAAGTTGAAGAAATCTGATAAGCAGCACATACAGCTGATGTCACTTTTGCTCAGTTACACATATGAAGGGGTATCCAAAATCAAGTATTACCACTTGACCCTTCTCACTTTCAAAATAAATTAGGTTTCTTTTTGTAGTGATTTTTATAAAGATAGTAACGCCCAAAAAGAAAAATTAATTTTACTGTATTTTATTTGACATGGTTGAAGACACAAGAACACTCAAGATACAATCCAGACAAGTTGTGAACAGCTCCAAACATCAGTGAAATCTGAATTTATCTTGCACAGAGGTGAACAAGACCACAATGGTTGGTTTTATAATATAGTTTAAGACTATTTCAAGCAGGTGAGTACTGTGACGTTATGCCCAACAACTTTTATACTATTCATCCGCTTAAGCCACTTCATATCATAAATATGCAGCTTGTCTTGGCGATTAAATCTCTGCAATATATAATTAGCCTTCTCATAATAATGCATTAAAACTCCTGTATAGATATATTGGTATATTCATACCAATGTAAACTGTCCTAACCATAACTGCACATTTATCATATTCTAGCACAATTCATCATTCTATCACAATTAGCTGCTAACTTTCAGCCTAGCGTTAAGTAACTTGGACCCAAACTTACAAGCTGCTGCTTAAAGCAAAAGTTCCACCAAAGCCTTCTGCTTTCCCAAAAGACAGCAGGCCTTGTCTTTCCAACATTAAGTTGCACAATGTCATCTGAAACCCCTACCAAAAAAACCCCACTCTGCAGGGAATCTCCTGCAAAAGTATCAGAGCTACTATTCTAAATATGACTCATTTCCTAATAAATTTCGTATTAGTTTTACATCCTAACATCCTTTATCAAAACGGGCATCCGCATGCCACTTAGAAGGTTAAGTTGTTTAACTGGGTTATAGACTACAGACCACAGCATAATATTCTACTTAGGATTCTAATTCCTTAGAGAGACAGGCTAATTTTCCATTCTTAGATTTAAAAGGGGCAACAAGGACAGGTGGGAGTTTGTTCAGTAGTTCAGTGCTCTGCAAAGATAAGCTTGATAGTGATCTCATCAGACTGAACGGGGAAGTGCAAAAATATGCAAACTTCATAGTTTACAATTACAGTGGAGTCATTTCAGCAACAAATCCCTGCTTGGATCCAGATGGAATCTAGCAAAAGGTGAATAACAAAGGGCAGAAAATCGCTACTGTGCAGGGAACTACGCTTCAGAAGAGCTGCAGAACCTACCCTTAGCATTCCCTGCAGACAGGCTGAAGCCAGCACAAAAATCATGGTCCACCTGATATTCCAGTTCGCCTCCTTTTCAGAGGGGAACGAGGGAGGTTCCAGCCATTTATTAGACCAAATTCTGTGTTAACCTGAGGCCAGTTGAAACAAATCTGTGCAGAATTGGACCCATTCAGTTTAACACAGGATGCAAAGACACTGAAGCCTACTTTTCCTTATGAATTTTGTGTTTTAGTAGGTGGTAGTGGTAGGCAGAGATTGGGTCTTACCTGCAGCTACTATAAATCAGTGTCACCTGGCTTTAGAAAGTAGTTTTGTGTTTGTTTTATTTTAAACTAGGGAAGATCCTTAACAAAACTCCAAGACCTAGTGAAGAAGCTGTATATCCAGATCACACAGTCAAAATTTTAACTTGGTTTTACAGGAGGATTCATCCATTATTATGATGAACTGCTGGAGATGGAATGGTCACCATCTGAAACAAAGAAACGAAAATCCCAGCAAGAGACTAGTGCATCTGTGTAATACGCTTAACTGGTATGACTTGCACTGCAGGAAGAATGTAGTATTCTCTGACACACCAACATTTCTTTCCTATTATTATAAGATCAGCCTTTTACATTTCATATCTTACCATCTTTAAAAGCCTATAATTACAGAAGCTGATTGAGAAACTATGTTATTTAAAATTAAGAGCTGAATGAAATCAACAGAGGCAAAGAGCATTTTTTATACAAGAAAATAGCACTGTAGAAAGAAAGAGTCTGTACAATATTTAAATATTGTATATACATAAAATTATATTGTTCATAACTCATCGTAAAGTTTCTCTTGTTTGTAAACCATGGAAAGCAACACACAAAAAATCCCAGTATTTAGCTTTTAAAGCATTTAGCAGGCAGCAGGAAACTGAATGCTAGCAAGCACACTTTGTAATTATAGAAAGTATCCAGCCAGATACTGTGACTAGCATTCTCCATAGTCCTTTTTTTCTTTTTCTTTTTTTTTTTTTTTTTTAAAGCTGAATGCAGAACAGATTTCACATTCAACTAGGGAATTTTGCAGAAGACACAGAAAAGTCAATGGCAAAATGCAGTAGGCCCGTTCTGCAGCTCTCCGCTGTGGCAAATCTCCAGGCTAAACACAGAAAGCTTAAGTGCAGGACTGGAACATAAATTAGTGAAATAATTGATAAAGATTTTATTTCCCAAAAGTGTCAGTAATGGATTTAACTCATGCTCAACTTATTAGAAAGGAAGGTTTAGTGTAACAATTAATGTTGCAAAGCTTCACAAATGTAATGAATTCCAGCAGGTAACCAGGCAGCTCTGCATTAATGCTCTGGAAGTGTCAGCACTTAGGGTGATTCTACGGGTTAGTAGTCTACCAACTACCACCAGTCTGCCAACGTGGAGTGGGATTTGGATTTGAATCGGAAGTTGTCAAGTCATGGCAGATATAGATTGTAGGCTTCAGAAGTTACCCACTTGTAGCATTTTGCAAAATAAAAACTCTTCCGGTTGCAGAAGAAATTTTCAAGGTGAACAGGCTTAAGAAAACATTTCCAGAAGGTCAGTATTTAGAAAACAAGATGCTCCCATGCTCAGCATTGTGTTTCACCTGTGTTAGGGCTGTGGGCTCATAGCCGTGTAAGGAATGCTTTATTTAATGCTAGGAACGCTTTATTTAATGCTATTTGTAGTTTCATTCTCTTGGCTTCTGCTTTCCACCTTACTGGCCATTCAACTCAATCCAGAAATATATTTTCCTCCATTAAAACGTCTGCCTCAAAATATATTGCAGTACTTTTGATCTGGACATTTCTTCTCTTTTAAATTGTTTAAATCTTCCTGAACAGCCATCATCTAACTGTACTTCCAAATCTTAACACAGGGATTAAGAAGAAAAGAAATATAATAATTTGGAGAAGTGCTTGATGAACCAGATGGGTCAGAGGACCTCAACAGGCTGGAGAAATGTGTAGACAGGAACCTCATAATGTTCAAACAAAGGAAAGTGTGAAGTCCAGAACCTGGGGAGGAATAACCCCATGCACCAGTATACGCTGTGGGACAACTGGCTGGGAAGCAGCTTGGCAGCAAAAGACCTTGGGGTTGTGGTAGACCCAAAGTTGAGCGTCAGCCAGCAACGTGCCCTTGCAACAAAGAATGCCAACAGCTTCCTGGGGTACATTAGGAAAACCATTGTCAGCAGGTCAAGGAAAGTGATTATTCCCCTTTATTCAGCCTGGTGAGACCACACCTGGTGCCAGGTCCAGTTCTGTGCTTCTCAGTACGAGAGAGACATGGACATACTGGACTGAAACCAGCAAAGGATGATAAAGATGATTAAGGGATGGGAGTATCTGTCATGTGAGGAGCGGCTGAGAGAGCTGAGAATGTTTAGACTCGAGAAGGCTCAGGTGATAGTAGCAATGTGTATAAATGCCCAACAGAAGAGAGTAAAGAAGACTGAGCTAGACTTCTCAGAGATATCCAGTGAAGGAACAAGAGGCAACGGGCACAAACTGAAATCTAGAAATTCCTTTTAAACATAAGAAAAAACTTTTTTTTGCAGTGAGGGTCAAATACTGGAACAGGTTGCCCAGAGAAGCTTAGGATCTCCACCTTTGGAGATATTCAAAGGTGGACAGAGTATCCTGCTCTACTGACACTGCTTAGAGCTAAGAGGTTGGACCAGACAGTCAATGGATGTCCCCTCCAACCTCAGCAATTCTGTGATTCTATGATTTCAGAGGGAGACTAGTAAGTTTAGAAGACCCAAAAGCGAAATAGCTTTCTTCTTAATAATTTTTCCAAAGTACAATGAGGGTTATGTTTGCTATTTAATCCAAAAGCTACTTCTGAGAGCTTTGACAATCAAGGCCTTGTTTTCAAATTGGAACAGTCAATATTAGGCTCCTAAAATATATATATTTCCTAAAAATCCTTAATTTTTAGGGTTTCTGAGGACTTCATTAATCAGTGGGATCTCAGAATTTAAGAAACATTTCCTTAAGTCATTGATTTTCAGCACTTAAAATTTTGAAAGCACAGGGCAAAATCAAAAGAACAAGAGAATACCGTAGACTACTAATTTGCTCCTATCGCCAGAGGATGGTGCTGTTTAAACAGATATTCCTCACAGATACTCCCCCTACAACAACCACGTGAGTTAGTGACTTTTTCTTGGGAGAAAGAGGAAGAAGAACAACAAGAACATGGCAAAGAGATCATGATTTTATATCTTTTTAACTAATCTTTGAGACCCAACAATAATCAGTATTTACTTAATAAAGGTAGATCTTTAAGCATGCTTGAGTAACTTGGGAACTTTTACTACCTCTGGAACTTTTGCTCCCAAAACTTTTTAAGGGTCTTTCAAAATCCAGTCTTTGGTCATCAAATGGCACAAACATGACATACCCCACCTTACAGGCTGTTCTCATATAGCCTGCTGAAATTCAAGTTGATTACGTGATATACGAAAGTCAAAAAATGGAACAGTGGAAGATCAGTCTCACAAACAGGCTGTGGTGGGGAAAATGGGCTGCTAGTAGTTTAAGAAATCAATACCAACTTTGACACTTTTAGATGTGGCAACATCAATGGCCATGGCTTTGATTTCAGTGTCCCCAAACTGCATAAGTGTTTTGATCTCCCGCCGGTTTGGCACCGAAGCATCAGTTCCCGTGAGATCCAAGCGAAGGGTGCCACACTTTTTCACTCCAGCTTCGGTGATGAAGCTGACATTATCTTGTTCTGAGCTATAGATATTGATCACTATTACTAACTGAGAAGGTTTGGCAGGTGTGTAACTGCGTGTCACAGTTTCTCCAAGGGCTACAGATTGGTCGGCTGAGATAAATTTGTCAAAGACATCGGTGCACCAGCGTGTGCCATCTTTGACTAGCAGCTTCTCTGGTGGATGCTTCCCTTCCACAAACCGATTGAGCACACCCACACCGTAGGTGAGAGGCGAACGCCGCACTTTGATGACAGCAGGGTCTAGGCCAAAGAGAACAGCTCCTTTGAGGATAGTGAGCCCCACATCCTGAGGAATGATGACTCGACATCTTGAACCAAAAGCGCTCTGCACAGCTTGCTGGAGTAAGGGGGATTCGGCAAAGCCACCCACCAGGAACAGAAACTTGACATTGGTCACTTCTGGCTTATCAAACACATCACCTAAACAGAAACAGAACCCATTCAATAACAAAAAATCCCCTGTGACAAGGCAATGCAGGTGAAATTCCTGTATGAGTGCACCGAATGGCCCATGCACATGCACAAGATCTGGAACTGCCACATCTAGGCCCACGCTGCCACTCTCAGCATGCACTAGCTCCACTTCTGTATTCTCTTCTATACTCTATTTCACTGTAAATGTAAACTTACCTCAAAGCATACAATATTTCTGAAGTGGCATTTAAAACATTTTTTATTTAGCTTCTACCAGCAAAGGGAGATGTGAGCTTCTTGCAAAGAAATCGTGCCAGTCAGATTATGGGTAGTAAGGAAACAGACATCATCTTGCCACTTCAAGTATCAGTTGGATATTCCCAAACCTAACCAGTTCACGTACCCTTTACTGCATTCCAGAGAAGTTAAGTTAAGAAGTCTTCTTAACCACAATAAATACCATCTGCAAAATAATACCTCCTTACATTTTTACAGATGTTCCTTCTTAGCTCAAGCCTTTTTTTTCAAGAAAATCATGCGGTTCAGTTGTAGGCTCACCCTTAGTTCAAATAACTGAGGCAGCAGGACTGAGTTATCTGTCACAACCACTGTAATTCTAGGTCTCTCCCTCCCTGCTCACATATCAGCTGTTCAGTACTAGTTGTCTAAGTTGTGACCTCTGAAATTTACCTAATAATTCTTCACATACAGTGAGCAAAGTTGTATATTCCATTCCAAATACGATTCAATTAGTGCTTTGTAATGCGTAGAACAGCAATACTTTGCTCAGTACCTATATTATACTCCAGTTAACACAAATCCTTTCTTCCACCAGGAAGACTTTAAAGAATAAATTTCCCAATAAGTCTATGTCACTTTCTATTACTGCATAAATACATTCAGTGCTGCTTAAGCCATGCCTGGAAGTCCTTTTACCATGACGCATCATTTATTATTTGTGTTTTAGAGATGTCAGTGATTTGGACAGTCATGAACAAGTGTGACCTTCCAGTGTGGAGAAATGAACTACAGGTCTTAATAACAGGAATAATCAGAAACAAGTTATATCTCTGGCATTATTTAGTTGTTGCCTGAAACAGGAAGAAGAAAAGCAGGACTAATCTGGGTTTTTCAGTGCATTTCAGCCTTCTGAACGCTTGCAGCCCTAAAAATACAGAATAATTGAAGCTTAGGCAGTAACAGGACTGAATGACATTCAGTAACTAGTACTCGAACTAGGCAGGAATACTTGTTAAGGCGATGTCCCTTACTTTTATTATTTTCCTAACTACTTTGTAGAGAACTACAAGCTTCAGAACTGAATTCCTTGCCCACATTTGGTGCTTACTAGGGGGTTGTTAGACTTTAATTCCAGTTACTGGTTTGAAACAGGTAAGCAAAGCTTCAGTTTCAGCCTAGGTTGGAAGTGGAATTACCACAGATACGTACTCAGGTGCTGAACAATCTGGTCAATTGTAGGTTTGAAAAGAGCATTCATTGCATCCGGGCTCATCCTCAGCATTCCCTGGGAGGACCACTTCACAAAGTCCACACTGAAAAAAAAACAGTTAGAAAGGACATTAAATCATTATAGCCAAGCACTCACAAGACACATTAAATAAATAAACGAATGAGTTTACAGAATCTGCATGCATTTTGGTTGGAAGGAAGTGCCTCGCCTCAGCCCAGTCTCATACCAACTGCAGCAATGTAATATTTCAAGGGAGAACTGTTATTTTTGCTTGTCTAATTGTTGTTTTCTTTGCCTGATTGCCTTCTGTAGTGTTACCAATACTCAGCTGCTTCCTGAAACAGCTGGCAGTCAATCCAGTGCTCGCTCATCTGAAACAGCACTGATTCATCCCCAGAAGGGCAACATTTAGATTACAGCAGTAGCAGGCCAAAGCCACTGGAAACACAAGAAAAACAAGGAGTATGGGAAGCCTCGGGAGGCAGAAGGGAGCACAGCATTTTTAATAAGGCGTAACATTTGTTAAGCAAATATAGGCATTATGTTATTCCATCACTGCTACACATCCATATAGGTCAGTAATCTCTTTTTCATTCATGCACATTCTAGGGCACATTTATACTCTTTCTATCCTGTTACCCAATTAATTTCATTTTATTTGAAGGGACATTTAGCATTCTAAGATTCACCATTACGACTATTACTAAGAAGAGATGGTCTTGTGAGAGGGAATATTTCCAGAATTTTTTAATAATTTCAGAACCTCTGTCTCATTTAGGAAGTGACTCTGAGCTGGACTCCAAGTCATTTAGGCTTAAAGTACATTTACCAATAACTTCAGGAAGAGATGCGGGAGTTTCAGCCTGCATGCTACATTCAGCATTCACTGGATTAAAAAATGCAGAAAGAAGCCAAGGTACAGGTACTAAATATCACTTCTCCTGCTCTCAGGTCCCAAGCACTCTGTCTCAGATTCCCAGGCTTTCTTGTTCCTTTTCTTTATGCCATTAATCTCCAGGTCTCCTGAAGTACATAATTTCAAAAGATGCAAAATGCCCACTTCTACTTTCTCTTCACTTCCTTTTCTATAGCAGCCCATGATCTTGTCATTTAGGGTGCCTTCTTGATACTGAAAATCATGAATTAAAATCTCTGCAGGGGATTATGTCTCCCTACTTACTGAGCAATTAATATAACTGGTAAAGTACTAGAAGAAAAGAGAGCCTGCCACCACTTCAAAAGAAGAATGCTTTCCCTTGCAGAGCTCTATGCTTTCACCACTGATCTGGTACTGTTAATAACTTTCCTCAAGACATCCATATATTTACACATCTCACTCAAGATCTTGGATTTGTTCCAGGGCCTGAGCCTCTAAAATTTAAGGTTCCAGGTTAACTAGCATCAAATACTGTATTTGATCTGACATTCCCAATTAACACTTAAGGAACTCAAAATATAAGGCCAAATTCAGGAAAGCAATGGCAGTGGTGGCCTAATGAAGGTCATAGAAAGCAATATGAGACAAGTGCAAGTCTTGTAGAAAAAATGCTTTTGCAAGAGATTGATCAGAAGTTTTCATTGTGGAAACTGCACCTCAGGCAATCCCATTTTTTCATCCTTATATTTCATTTTTATATTATTATCTTTCGGTCTACATGTAATTGGGATACTTTAATTATTTGGCTTTGCTACCAGTAGTTAATTCTGCATCCATTTGGGTTCAATTGTCTACTCACTTGCTTTTCCTCAAGGCATGTTCTACACTGTGACCTCGAAACTTCTTGTAATAATCAATGAAGGAGAAAGGCAGGGTGATGTTTAGTGGATTGGTCCTGTCTGGAGCTGCTGCCCGTTTCCGGGACTCAAACGCTATCATCAGATCTACCCAGGCAGCAGGACGCTTGATTTTAAATTGCTCAATAAAATCTTCTCCAAATATTTTACACAGGAGCTTTTCAAATTCATAGTCCACACCTAGAGAACCATATGGCCCACCTGCATTACAAACAAAACACAGCTTTAATATTCTGAACTGCTTATTAGATTTCAAGTTGAAGAAACACACGTCAGATAGACGCTAGTGGGACCGTCATGGGAGGTGGTCTATAGAAAGAGGTATCTTTCCTACATGTAACAGCTGGTCTAATACAGAACATAATCTTACCTTCACCTCACTTTTACCCCTACACCATCACAGCCACTGTAACACTACCACTATGAAACAGAAATATTTTTATTAGAAGCAGAGGGAACTGCCTCCTTATCCACACATGAGAAGGTGTTGGTTGGACTCATATTTAGGAGGAGACAGAGTTAACGTACACTGTCCCATTTGCTCTTACTAGGTTGTTTCCTGAGGTAGTCTTACAGCCACTGAGACGGAGAAGGCTCAGTGATGAACTGTACAGATAAAGATTAACTTGGCATAGAGACACAGCAACAAATAATCAGCTGACTCATGTGCTTAACAGCTTAGCCACAGGACAAAGTCAAAGGGGAACTGGAGTTCAGGAACGGAATACCCACTGAAGGAACTGCACTTTATAGCTTTGTCCAGGACCAACCATTGTGCATCTTTGCCAGGGGATCATAGACCCCTCCATGCAACACTGCCGGTGAAATTACCGAAATACATGATTCCCCTTAAATCTAGCAAAACTTCTGTTCCGCCCACAGTCACTTTACAAGGATCTTGTTGTGACACTCAGCTACTCATATCTCCACAGTTACATCCATGAATACCTGGACAGAATAGCAATACACAGGTGACTTCTCAAAGGACAGGAAGATGCCGACTCTAGTAGCAGAAGTCAGACCAGGACCGTGTCAGGAGGTCATGGTCTGAATGGGAGTGTATAACATAGGAGATGGCAGTTTCTTGCTCTCCCAATGTGAGGCTTACCATCCAAAAGCATCAGAAGCATTAAGTGATTTACCCATGTCTGCTTCTGAGCACCAAGCTTATACTAATTCTGAATGCTGGTCTTATTTCAGGAAGAACTGTTAGTGAAATGTAGTGAATAATAAAGGCATACATTTCTTCCACTGACATGTCAAAATACTACATAAAATAAAGCAAGCAGTGGAAGTGACATTACCTGTCGCCTTGTATAGCTCCTTAAGATGTCCTTCAGGGAGCCTGATCTGATGGACAGTCATATCCACTGTGCCTCCGCCACTGTCAACAACGATGTAGCGGTCACCTAATTTGCCAAAGGAACAGGAAAATGGTATTTACATTAGTGTTATCACAACAGCACATTGCAATGAAAGCTTCTCATGGGCATTATCACCATGAGAGATAATGACTTGCAGAAAGTCATGAATGTCTACACTGAAGACTTGATCTTTATTAGTAACTATAACACAATGACAACAGATAAGAAATTCAGATGTCAAAGGCTATTGATGTAGCAAAGATGAAAAGTAGATTAGTGGACTTGCTCATGCTGCTGGTGTACACTCTACCGGGCCACCAAATTAATACTATGGCATATTTACAATGCCTATTCTGAGGAAATATTCTGGTTGCATTTTAAAAGCTGGATTCCTTTCTACCTTCTCCTTAATAAACCGTATTTTACTAGAGCACACAGAAGTGCAGATCAGCCTTAGTCATTAAGAGCAGCACATCAACTTGCATTTTTTTTCTTTTCCTATTTATAACCACCGTGAGAACAATGCAGTGCACAGCACACTTGTGGGAAACACAATGGTTGCCCAGATTATAAAATCAGCGAGAGCAAAGTTTATCCAAGAAAGGACACTACCTTCCTCCAGTTCGGACCAGATCTCTCCTATGACATTTTCCACCATAAAGGTTCGACTCTGTCGATTACGACGGATGTGTTCCTTAGCTAGTCATTGACAGAGAAAAAAAATCACTGAGTATTAGAAAGCATGAAGAAGTTGATATCATAAGCTGCAGGAAGGAAGTGCAAGCAGGCTCACAGATCTGTACGTATCACTTTTTAACAAAACAAATGAACAAAAATTATCACATTAGAATCAGGAACATCATAATGTTGTTCCTAGAAAGAAGGAAAAAACATTTTTTCAGCCACACTGATCTTCCTTAATACTAACTGGATTAAAACCAATAGCCTAACATGAAAGCTATAAATAGCGTGATTTTTATTTTTTTTTTATATTGTTTTTTAAAGCGCAGCCCGGAACGGGGCGGGCTGGCAGCCAGCTCTGCTCGGCACAGCCCGTGCCGCCAGGCAGCAGCCCCAGTGCGCTGCCAGACCCGCTGCACCCCCGGGGCTGGGGACACGCTCCCCACATTTCCAAAAGCCACTGCTGATTGTGGGTCCTTGGGGCAAAGACGCCTCCCCAGCCTTTCAGGATGTTGGTCTGTCTCAAAACAAGCAGCCAAAAGCACTGCTTCTCAGATTTATAACTTCTTGAGGCCACAGCGATCACCAAGTCTGACCCTCATAATATTTTAAATATTCAGCAATTAAAAATTAAGCATTATCTAGAAATACTATTATAACAATCAGTTCATTTACAAGACTTAATTGCTACTTAGACATTTAAAAGACGCAGAACAGTCTGTGAAGAGAAAGCAGAGCAGTGAGAGCCTTTGCTGTTATGCTTTAAATCAACCTCTACAACGGAATGATCAAAAAAAATCATTCCCTGTGTAACCTTCATTCACCTTCAAAGGCACTTCTATAAAACACCACAGAAGAAGACAGGCATCCCATCATGCATGGAAATATCATTCTTTATGACAAAAATCAGCAGGCAAATCACTGAATGCTTTTTGCTCCTTGTTTCTATAGTGCCTATCATCAGAAAAAGACCAGCAGCTCCACTCGTACCCCCACCCTCCCCATGAAGACAGCACACAGCGAGAGATTCAACGAGGAAGCATTCGATGACAGAACAAGCACCAGGTCCAAGCGAGGGCCTGACACGGAGCCCACAGAAGTCAATGGGAGTCCTTTCATTCACTTCTGCAGGCTAAAAGCGAACACAAGAGCCAGTCTTTAACTACGACTGAAGTAAGGTTATCCTGGCTACTAGGAACAGTAAAATATTTGTTTTGACTTCACTGCAATAATATGGTCCTTGGAGTGCTTCTCTCTGTTTATATATAAAGGGTTTTTCTCCTTAATCTGTTCTCAACTTGTCTTGGGTGCCTGCCATGCCTTTATGAAATTTTAATTCTAACCCCGAATTAATTCACTCCAAACTTTGTTTTCATTAATTTTGACATGAAACCTTTCCCATCCCCAGTAGCTTTTACCATACAAAGTCAAGAAGAGAATGGTGGCCCCTCGTCCAAGGATAAGCCCGTTAGCAGAAATCTATGATCTGCCAGATTCTGCCCAGCTTCAAAACCTTAACCAGAAAAACTCTTTTCTTTTATTGTTTTCCCAGAGGAAAATCCCTGTGTAGCCTGAAAGTGAGTTCATGTAAAATTGCATGGAACTGGAATGGTTCAAGACATGAATGAGGGGGACAGAAGGCAAGGGGCCCCTGAAGGGACTATGTCCTGTAAAGGGACTGTCCTGTGCTCTCTGAGGGCCGTAACACTGAACACATCTGACAAGTGCTGGCTCGGAGAGGCATGGATAGGAGAAAATACTACAGTGATTCTGTCTAACTAAAAAAAAAATACCCTCCGGTAACTACAGGAATAGCTTTACTATCTTAATCTTCCATTTGCCTGTACTGTTTTGACCTAGCAAACATGGTAAAATACAAATTCTTCTGAAAAATTCCTTCTGGAATAGACTGACACAGTAGCACCAATATCAGTGCAACTGTTACAATTCACACCGATGGGAAATCTGACCTGGTATTCAGCAAACACCCTACTGCTTCTTCGGTTTCCTATATTATTTTTTTTCCTATTTTCCTCCAATCTCGGGCAGGATATTAAGTTTAAAAATCTTTGGTGATGAAGGACCTTTTGGCAAGTGAGTTACACTGTGGTCCGATCTCTGTCCCTCACTGTAAGTCAGTCAGTCTTCAAATGCAGACATTAGCAGGAGATTCCAGGTCAAAAAATCATAAGTGCCATATCTAGTTGCTCTTCTATAAGTAAATCCATGGCTGAATTCCAGTATTTTGTATTCCCTCAAGTGTTGAAAATAATTAATGATATTTCATAAAGATGACATCAAAAAGCATTTGCCAAAACTCTGGAATACTTCAGACTGGAAGTCTCATTACAGATCCAGTTATTTAACATTCCTTCAGTAACGCAGCTAATGGAACACATAATTGTTTCCAACAAATTAAATTTAAAAAATGTTTCAACACGACCTATTGATTTCAATCAAGGCAGAAAAATACTGCTGTGAAAACACTGTGCCTCTCCTATGAGACTCCCACAACACCCTCGTAAAGGCAAGGCAACGAAGCTACCTGCGCGTTAAAACTCAAGTGGGTGCAAACACATCTGCTGGATCAATGCCTAAACTAGTTTAATTACAGTAAACAGTGACATAGTTTATCAAAGCAAACTGATGATAGCCTGGAACATCTCAAGGGAGCAAAGACAACAAGAAGTGTTAAGAAAACAGCCCTCATGGTTAAAGCAAACTTAGGCATAAGAATCTATAGAGGTGAGTGAATGAATGAAAGCAGTACCCTGTGTAAATCCGGTTCCAATAGTGTCACTAGGGCTGTAACCGTTGACGGGTGCCCTGCTACTCAGCTCTATCATCTGGTGCAGGCGGAGCTTTCGGCAGTAGATAGAGGCAGCCTCGGGTTCCAGGGCAATGATCAACTGCTCGGGATTTTCAGGAGATGCCATTCCTGCCTGCGAGAGAGAATGGATCAGAGAAACGGGGTGGGAAATACCGTGACCTAGCAGACCCTCTTCAGCAAAGTGACCAAGCCTGTCCCCAGCTCCGGGTTCCAGTTGGGTCTGCCCTCCTCAGCCCTCCGGGTTCAACCCGCAAAGAAGCTGCTGCCGTTTGCTAACGGTCTGGATCTGGGAATCCTCCTGCCCACAACGTACAGCACAACTTCACAGGCTGGGACAGGGAAACACGCATGCACTTACCATGCTACGTGTCTGACTGAGCAGCTGTTAGCGCATGACGGGTGGGGAAAGGAAGAAAGTAATTTTGAAACCTGTGATAAATGGTCTAAAAGCTGAACTCCTAATTAACCTGTGAATCTGCACGCTGAGAGGGGCCCCAGTTTCCTTTAAGAAGTGAAGGAATACCTCCGGCCTCTCCTCCACACAACAATATTTTAAATATGCCTTTCTCTATATCCCAGACGCATATAGTCCTTGCCGAGATGGACTCTCCCCACCCTGTGTAGCTTACCAGGAATATATGATACACTTTGCCAGTAATGCATCTTTTGACTTAAAATCAATGTTTTCCATTTCAAAATCCATTGCTTTTAAGTATATTCACTTTTGTAACATCATCAAAATGCTCAGTATATTTAAGAACTCAAACTACAATAGGGCAGGTTCCCTAAAACGTAGTAAGAACAAGCCTAAAAATAATCCCACATTGCAAAACCAACATTTGCCATTCTTTCTATTTGCTTTCTGGATTTCCAGCTTCCAGACACATAGATTTTCAAGAAGCCACAAGTTCTTATGTAACAACATCACACTCAAAGCGGGGCTTCAAGAAAAATATCAGAGAGCAGTGGACAGAATTGTGTTCTCATTTCTTTTCTCCTGTACTTCTCCATACTGTATGATTTTCCCATGAAATTAGATGGAACCTTCAACTCCTTCTGCTCAACTTTTGGTTTATGTGCTGTTGTTTTTCGGTTAAGTGCCTGGTTACTAAACCATGCTAGCAAACAAATCAAAGTACGAACATTTTTTTGCTTCCATGGTCAGTCTTCCAGCAAACCTTCGCATCAACTCACACACACAGGCTGTGGTGGCTCCAGAGCATCCCCAAAAGAAGGCAAACTCACATGGAAAGACTGCAGCCCTGGACCAGAATTTGGCTTCCTTTATACAGCTACACCGTGGGCTGTGGGAATTACTGGCTAGTTTACACCTGCAGCTAGAAACTCCAAGTAAAGCTTGTTCAAAAAGTAATACTGGGGTAAGACTTGGAGACATAAAACAGTCCATCACATTTACTCACTCATTTTACCCTCTCCATCTTAATAAGATAAACAGATTTTTATGGAAAGCATCTTCCTCATTGTTGATAACAAAAAAGGAAAAATAATAACAATTAAATAAGGGTTAAACTAATCATGGTTGGTCATTATTTTAAACGCACACCTCATGATTGGGATTATGGTGACTTTACACCCTTTTGGGGAAAACCTTCTACTTTGATTACATCCACTGGACTCAACAGCATGATCTGAAACTAGTGGAACTGTCTGGGAAAGAGAATATTCTGCAAATACTACAGAATACCAAGCCTTGCCAGGTATGTGGCAACAAATATTGAAAAAATATTGTATCAAAGAGAATTTTTGAAACCAAACTTTCAAGATTTGGAAAACGCATATTTACAGCAGCCAGAGCCTAAAAGATGTAAAAAAATTATCAATCAAACACAGGTCCAAGCCAGACTCTCCTGCCATCATAGCACTTGCACGCAAGCATGATGGCAGGCACAGGCTTAGATAAAGCTCTGGAGCGGTACTGGGGATGAAGATGAAGTTCTTTCATTGTGCCTTAGCATAAACCAAATTTTTCGTCCAACCATTCTGAATGTAGGACGCACAAGCACGCTGGTTCCATGCCAGCTCACTTCAACATCACTTCTCTCCAGTCGAGCTCTTCTACATACAAAGCTTTAATTTGTTGCATTGGAAAAGGCAACATTCAAGATATGAATCAATACTTGGTCCCTGACAGACATTTATCTCATCTGTTAAAGAATTCCAAAAATGTATGGCCTCTGCACACAAACTATCTCAGCCCTTCATTGCCTTTGCTAAAAGCTTAATCTGAATCTTTCTTGCTGCAATTAAAGCCAGCACTTCTTGCCCTATCCAAAAAGGGCATGAAGAACAAACAGCCCCCTACTACCCTGCTGCAGTCTTTATATCTACTAAATCCATTATCATGTCTTGTGAGAGATCTGAATCTGAGCAGCAAGTGGGTTTTTTTAATACCCAGCAATGTGGATGAATTTAGCATGCTCAGTCTGTTTCATATACTGGGCATATGTTAGTAGCACAGACAAAGCAATGCTTAGTCTCATGTCTAACCTAATAAGAAACTAAAAGAGAAATTTATATTTTAGGGAAAAAATAGTTTGTTCTTAAGGACATTAAAGCTAAAGGCTACATCCTAAAGTACTTGCAGAGGTGACAAGAATGAGTTGCACACACAGGGAGTGCACTGCTATTTCCTAAGGAGGGAGAGAAAAAAAAAAAAATAAAGATTGTATTAATTGCAAAGTCATCTATCTGTTCTGGGGGGTGATTTTGGTAAAAATTTCCAAGGCTGGTTCTGCTAAAAGAAACCAATAAACCCCTAAAAATAACACTTGCTTCCTCCCCTCCTCCAGAAGTAGGCTGTACCATGAACTTTTCACATTGCAGCCTGCACGTCAGGACAGAAGGCAGTGACCTGCAGCGGATGGACTCAGATCCACATTCTCAGACCCTCCAAGTATAGCAGATGCTATTCTTGCCACTTTTTCTCTCTAGATATTATTTTAACATACTCAAAATATCTCCCGAGGAAAACATTCAACAGAAATGACACAGCTGATGGCACAGCTGATCCTAACAGAATTTCATGAAGAAAACGTTTGGGTTTTTTTGTTAAAGGCTTTCCTTACAGGGTTTGAAGGGCCACTTACAATGAAGAATGTGTTATTTCACATCATAAACAGACCAAAGAATCTTGTACAGTCAAAAGGTACTAGGCATCCAACATACATGCATATTTTTATAGGTAGATATACATATATAGGTACATATATATGTATTGATCAATATTGACTATTTCATACCTTGTGTATGTAGCGTTTCTATTTAGATCATCAGAGATAGCACATTACTCTATATAGATCTATACACAGCACAGACAGAATGGGGGAAGGGGAGACGAGAAAGAAACATGAACACATACAAACTTCTGGGGAGGAATGGAGCAATGAGGTTGCTGTAATACAAGCTCTGAGAAGATGAAGACTTAGGAGGCAGCACCTCTGTCCCATCACTATAGCCGAGGAGAAAAGGACAGGTGGGAGAAAAATATTGAATGTGCAGAGAAAGAAGAGTGAAAACAGCAGGCAGTCAACACAAAGAAAAGGTGATGCATTTGCTAAAAATATTAACTGTAGAAGTTTGGGAATTTGCTACATTTTACATTTGTTCCTTTCTGTCTGCCTCACTCCATGCCCTTGCCCACTGCTGCCCAAGTACTACCGTAACTAAGAACAGAGATTCACAAGTTAACAGGCTCGAACAGGACAGATCTAAACAATGTCTCGGTATTCACCATCATATAGATCATTCTGGCAGTGGGACAGATGCATCTCGATGCTTTTGCCTGGGGCAGCTTATAGCAGACTTCACAGCAGAGCCACGTCTTGACTCGAGTCTGGTAAGGAGATTTTCTTTCTCCCACTATATGCACTAGCAGTATAAATCCAGTCATCACTTCTGAAATGTAAAGGAAGCAGACAGCGGTGCTCCCAAAAATGCAAATGTGGAAAACCCATCATGGAATTACAAAAATCCTTTGAGCACCAGAAAGTTCTTAAAAACGAATTTATTTGCAGGATATTGCTGCATTTATACACCTGGAAGCAGCAAAGAACACTACGAAAAGAACTACTCTGAAAGACTGCCCCCAACTCCCTTTGCTCATATGCCTGAGGACTAGGGTTTCGTGCTTTGAGAAGAGAACTCTCAGATTTTTCACTCACTCCAGCGACACAAGTCTGTGAGGCAGTGCCAGGGCACTGCTGTTCATTCACCAAGATGCATCATCGACAGCAAGCCTCAAAGTGCTTCAACGCCTCATGTACTACAGCACAAATAACTTCACCATCCAGAGGCAGGTGAATTCCCAACCTAGCACACAAGCTCTGCTTTTATAGCCAGAGATGTGTCACCAGACAAGAGCCACAGCTGACCACAAATACACTCTTGATTCTCTGAACGGTGCCAGCTGCCAAGTGTTAGACTAATTCAGCATTAGCAAATATTGAGGTCTGGACTGTAGCTCAGTGTAACAGTCTGAGCACTTCCAGAGAACTAAATGATACACACTCATTCCATGCACAGAATCCCCATTACTACAGTTTAAAAGATGCTACTTTTAGAACCCAGTCTCACATGCCACAACGCACGATGAAAAAAGCAATGCATATTTAGTTATTTTTTTAAATAATTGTAATGTATATTAGCTTAAAGACAGGACTCTAATAGAACATTCCATGTAGTTTGAGCCTTTTTAAAAGGCAATGAAAGCCACAAGGTAGGCCTAGATGAAAAGCTCTAATCTCTGAAATATAATTAGGAGCATCAGCATTTAGCTGGAGCCCTCCTGTATTTGGTACCACTGCCAGGCAGAACGCTGTCACTCGAGCAAGCTTTATTCATTACACCACAGTGACCTCAAAAGGAATAGCAGATTAGGAAATACTCCATTAATGGTACATCAAGGTATGTGCTTCCTACTACTATCCTTTCAAACTATTGAAAGCACCAGTTAGAACTCCTTTTTTTTTCCTGCTTTTTCAGAGATACACATCAGATGTCTTCTTATAGGCAAAAAAAAAAAGCCCGACCACTGACTTGTAACACAAGGAACGTGTCTTACATGGAGTGCATCCGTTTCTTTGAGTTCTAAAACATATTAGAAGCAATGACACTAAGATCTTAAATAGTGCAAAAAAAAACCCCATGTACTAAAAATAGTACTCCATCTGTTGAATTTAAGATGCTGATTTATTATTAGAATTGTATATTAACCAGAGTCAACTCCATGCATTTTATATTCATCTATATTTCCTTGAGCTTCACCTGCCTTGAAATCCTCTCTTTTTCTTTCTCTCTTTGATGTACACACATTTCCTCTTCACTCAAAGAACTTTAAAGTCAAACTTGTTGTCTGAACACTAGAACTTCTGAAATCTCAGGTCTGACTGCCAGGAGGGCCGGGAGGTGCTCAGCTCATACTGTGGCTTTTCCCATTGTCAGGGAACACATAACCATGCTTTCCTGCACACAGCAGCCTCTTTTCAATCATTTCTGAAGCTTCTGCCCTTTCATCCACAACTCCTTATAACACAGACAGGCTAGACAGGCTCACACACTTTCATGAGATCATTGCATCAATCTCTCTTACTTTTGGAGCCAGATCATTAAAAAGGGCCAAACCTGCGGAACCAAATTACACCAGGGGAACACAGCAATGATCAAAACACAGCCCTGTCTTGCACAGACTTTCAAGGAACTTGGAAAGTATTTTTGTTAAGTTTGTATGTACAAAAATTAGACTTTCATGTCCCTGAGGTCACGGGGAGGAAGAATAATCTATAGCATGGCTGTCAAACCCAACTGAAGGCGTGGGCCAGCCCCTAGGCTGCTCCCCCGGCTACTGGTGCTGCCCTGCCAAGCTGGGAGGTAAAACAGCCAAAACACAGGCCCAAACTGGCCCCACACAGGCAGACTCTGAGAAGACCAATAGCAGAGGGATCTGCCTTAATGACATTCTGCAGCATGTATAAATATATACATAAATAAAATAAGGGACGAGGTGCATTTTACCCCACACTTCTATAGGATTGGACATTTCCAATCAGATGTTTCTTGCACCTCAGTGTTTTAACAAGGTCAGAAAAGCCTCAACCTGTTAGGATGCGACTGTACTTAATAATATGAAATTTTCCTTATGGCAAAAATATGGTGATAACACATATTCATCTTAATGCAGCCTCTGAAAAAGTAAAAAGAGAAATGGTTAAGTCAGTACCTATTGGAAATAATGGAGGCACAAAGGAGCACAGCACAGATTTAGGATTAATCAGGTCTGTGCAGGCAGCCTGGTCTTGACCCTGTTTCACTAGGATCTAGAGTCAGGGCCACAGCAAACTGCAGCTAGGTCTGCTTCAGTGCTAGTGGTCACACTACCTTGCAGAATGGTCTTCAGTGCTGCAAGAGGAGCACAGAGGCCACTCTGACCCCTTTGGTCCAAGGAGTAGTTCAGGCCAGTTCTCTGAACTAGAGAAAATAATCTGATCAAGACCCATTTTTTCCCCATTTAGTAACATTTGCCTTATCACCTTCAGGGTCAAATGAAATAAGTAAATTATTCCAACATATACTCACAATTTTTAAAGAGTGCATCTTCTCTGGATAAGAACTGTGCTTATAACTCAGGAGAAGTGAATTTTACTATCTGTTGCACTACTAACCAGTGAGATGATCCTGGCAGACTCTGTAGTCCTTACTAGCTCAGACTACCTATTCGTAAAATATGTATACTGGTGCCTTTGTCCTTTATGAACTGAAAGCCACTAAAGGAAAACATTCTGTAAACTAAGTATAGATTAATATATTATGTAACTTTCATGGCAGTTAAATTTGATCTTTCAGAAAGAGAAACAAACTAAGAACGAGGTGTCATTGGATGGATTCTAATTTACTGCTTTGATAAATTTTGTAGTCATCTAAGACCTGATTGAGTACTGTGTTAGTGCCATAGGCACTGCATGCACAGTTAAGAAGACATTTCCAGATACAAAAATGTAGCATAAGGAGACTAAAGAGATAAACATGTGCAAAAGAAGAACTACTTTCATTAGACAGTTGGAAAAATAAGGCACGGAGACTAAAAAAGCCTTGGCTAATTTGCACAGGAACTCACGATAAGGTGGGAATTCACTCCACAACCCCAGAACTCCAGTTCAGTGTCCCAGCCAAAGGCTACTCTTCACCGAACAGCAAGCTTCATTTTCTGCATGTGACATGTAGCACGTGCAGAAGCTGCAGGACATCTCCATCACAGCCTTGGGCCCCTGTTCTGCTTTCACAGACTGTCACCTCCACTTCTGAAGCTTCAGACCAGATGAGTGTAATGGTCTATTCTTCTGCGTGTAGGAAGAACCTTTTAAACCTGTTTTACCACTAATGCCACATTTGTAGGCCCCAGAGATAAAAGTTGGATTCCATGAAATAGCTCCATAAAGACAATGTGGTTCATTAGGAAATGAAGCTCTCCGGGACAACATCTTTCAGCCAAAAAACCAGAAGCTGTGAATTAACATCAATATTTTTCTATTTTCCAATATATTTATTATAATTAGTAACAATAGGAAAGCCATGATTGCAAGTTAAGCACTGCGCCGCCCGCATGAAGAAAGTATTGTGTGACTGAATCTAGGCAACACAAAACAGCAGCTGGAAATTAAGTGCCTTGTGAAATTTACACTGTTTAAACTAATCAGTTCATTGTGTTAACGGATTCATGATAACACCATCCACTTAGTGCCTTCGTAAGTGAGCTCTTCTCTAATCCTCCTCCTTTTTCACTGGCTAGCACTTTCTCCAGTTCTATGGCATCAAACTGGGATGTCACAAATAAATGACTGAGATCTAATTACAGAGGCAGAGCATGCCAGGAAAGAAGATGAGCAACATGGGAAAAGACTCTCAGCATTATCACAGAGAGGCGCGTAAGGGGGAGCTGGGTTGGCAGGGAGTGGGGTTAGTGGCTACCACAAAGCTGCAGGAAAAGCACAGCGCATACGGCTTTGCTAAACCTTCAGCCTTGAGACTTCAAGAAGCCTTCACAAAAAACATTTGAAAAATCACTACACCATCACGTACACTGATGCTTTGCTGTCAGTCTTCAGAGTGATGAAGAGTACTGCAGTACAATAAGTATCATGGATAAATACAACAGGGTGAGGTCAGACAGCCCATTTAGTTCAGTCCACTTATCTGTTCAAAGACAGATTCTTAAAATTGCTCAACAGCCACAAAACAAACAGGATCTTCAAAGGCACACAGATTCCTCTTAGTGATCACAGGCTGGGTTTCCCAAAGGCAGGAGGAAGAGCTGCTGGGTACTCCCCTACTTTCAAAAATTCTTCCTCAAGATTTAAAAACCTAGATCAAAATTGAGAATTAACGTCTGTCTTTTTCTCTTTTTTAAGATCCAGTCAACACAGTGTTTGGGTGGTGGTTGATCCTGCAAAGATCTGCCATCTATAATATCATAGAAACAATTCTTGCTTTACAGAAGCAAGAGCCTTTTGCTTTCTCTTAAATAACATTTGCTATACACATAAACACATATATTTTCACACTATTGTTGCCTGTTGAGCTAAAATTAGGTTTGTGGCAGAGCTTGTCCTCCGTCCTATTCTGATCAGGTGCCATGGATAATATTTTGCATTTCACAAGTGAGAACATAGTGGATAATTATCACAGCCGCAAAACGCCTTCAGCGTCAGATTCCCCATCTGTACTGTTACAGAGAGGATAAAGACGCTCATCTCTCTGTGAGAAAACTGCTTGAGAGAGCATAAGTGAAATGTCAGGCTATGGTAAAACAGTAGAAGAAAACTGGAAGTTAAGAGACCCCTGTAACAGTTTTCATTTATTCACTTTGAGCTAGCATATGTGATTAAGTAACATGAAAGACACGGAAGGATAAACCACAATGCAAAGATTGGCCTTTCAATTGTCCTTAGGATTCAGGGATTATCCTGAGACATCTGAGACCTCAGTCATCTTCTCTTCTGCCATGATGAAGTAGACACTGTTACTATAGATTCATACAATTTTTCCTTGCTTTTAAAATACCAGAGCATAGACTTCACAGTGCCTTTTGAATTTCCAGGGCTTGCCCATACCAGAAGGCTCATACAAAATAACTAACCCACAGAAAATTCACAGCCTTCCTACAGCCTCCACGTAGGCTGAATTTCCTGCTGCTCACACTTCCAAGGTAGAACTCACGAACTCCTGTGAAAGGAATTTTTAGGTGAAATCCTCTAATCTGCTGGTAATCAGGACAGATGATAACACTACTGCCCATTTAAGAGTTTGTGCATGAACACTTATGTTGAAGGGGAAAGAGGTTTCAATTAGCATTTTACAATTAGACTTAGTTTTATGGTGGAAGAAACTCTTGGATACCAACTTCAAACAGATGGGATGAAAATATGTAATCACTGTATAAACTATTATTGTTGTTGTTGTTGTTAATTCCAAAGAAACCACTAGAATCACTTACAGCTCTCTTCTACAACACTTACTTCTTTGTTAGTTCACAGTGTAAGTATTCAGGGCTGCTAATTTCCGTGAGTCATGGCTACAGAATGAGCTCTATAAAGGTTATAAACCGAACACTTTTGCACCCCTCAATTCAAGAGAGACATGGAGAAAGTGGAGAGGGTTCAAGGAGGGCTGCTAAAGGAAAAATGTTCTATAAGGAGAGATTGAGGGAGCTGGATTTGTTTAGTCTGGTACGGAGGCAGCCAAGGAGCAATCTAATAGCTGCCTGCAGCTATGTGAAGGGCCATTACAGAGATAGCAGAACACAACTTCTCTGTCTCCCCGGCAGATATGACAGGGAGCAACAGCCACATATTGCAGCACGTAGAGTTCAAATTGGATATTATAAAACGCCCTTTTTACTAGGAAGGTGATGCAGCCCTAGAACAGCTGCCCAGAGAGGCATCTCTGCCCTTGGAGGGTTTTAAAACTTGGCTAAACAAAGCCACTGCTGAGTTGGTGTTGGCAATGACCCTACTTCAAACGGAAGGCCAGACTAGATGATCTCCAACGAAAACCTCCAAGGCAAGCTTCCACAATTCCAGAATAGGTGCAGGTATTCAGTGCTGAGAAAGACCAAAACTGCAGGTAGGAATCTTTCCCAAATGCCAAAGCCCTACACACTTTCTTTATCCTTGTCTTTCTGAAAAGCGTGTCAATCCTTGTCTGTCTCAGCGAGAGGGAACCCATCATGTCTGACAGTACAACAGCAATACCAGACTCACCGGAACAAGCCAGGGCCTTACAAGTTTCTGCGTGGAGTGCAGTCACCTTTGCAATTAGAACTTTTATTTAATTGTCTTGAGATCAAAAGGAAACATTTGTCACAGTACACTTTTAATCTGAAAGCAACAGTTCTAAACTCTGAAAAAATAAAGAATACAATAGTTCTACGCTGACCTGTAGCCTTAAACATCTGCCATCAATCACTTTAAAAAGTGATTCAATATAGGGAAGACAGTTAGTTCAATGCATCAAGGATGCACAAGTTGAGTTTACAATATTAATACAATCTGCATCAAAAAAAAAAAATCTGCCTCAGTCCAGTGTCTTGTCACAGAGGGAAATTCAATTCCTAATTCATTCATTTTCCTATATTTGGTTGTACAGAAAAAATGGTCTTGTGCTTAAAAGCCTGAGAATACAAATGGCAGACCTGGACTTGAAGCCCAATTCTTTTGCTTGCAGCTCTGCTACAAGCTTCCCATGTAACATTTTGCAAGTCACTTAGACCAAACTTTGTGAAAGGATCCACTAAAGCAAATGTATCCGTTTCTGAGTATCCAACTGAACACCAAGGCTTCCAGTGGAGCTACTGCTCAAGTTTGTTGGAATGGAGGGTGCCTGGACTCCGACCAATCAAGCTGGTTGTCTCCCATACACATACCTGGTCCTGCTACTTCCCAACCTGGTTTGGACCAAAGCAGTATCCATTCGATATCTCATTTCTGTTTACAAACCTATCAATAAAGCTACACCTATGATAAGAAATAAAAGTACAGCCTGTAACATTGCTCTCTCCTACCAGCTGTTTAGAAACTACAGCGTTATCCCATTCCGAAAAGCAAGAAGATAAATGTAGGACCTGGAATTGCAATGAAGCATGACTTTCAGTACACTCTCAATAATGAATTTTGTAGAGCTGCATTGGCTACAGTCGGAACTGCTGCATTTGTGTGGTCACTGATTAGATGAACCAATTTTTTACAGACGGCTAAGCTGGCTGATTGAGATAAATGCCTTTGCTAAGCACAGTCAATTGCCTCACCTTATTTTTCCTGGGGTTGCTGTTAACCAGCCAAGAGTACGGATTGCTTTACCTGTGCATTTCTATACTTTATATTTCATACATACTTTGAATTCTTTGGGACTGTAGCCACTGTTTGATTCTATTATTGAAATCCATACTCATCAGGTCCTCTGGATTTTATATTATAAATTCCCCTTTTTAATTTAAAAACCAATAAAATTTACATAGGATATAATACAAACCTTTGAAACTCCAAAAATGCATAACGGAATCCAGAGAAGGAAGAGAAGCAGATAATCTCAAAGGCTCCTGAGCAATATGAAGTATTAATTGGGGAAACATTGTTCTCCTGGGCAGTAGGAGCAATGAGAGGACAGAGAATAGGAAATACTGTCAAAACCCTGTATGTGACACTTGCAGAATAATGAAAGAATACAGTATCCACTATATAAATGTTACAAGGATTAAGATTATGCTTCTAGTCCAAATGCTAAGGTAAACACAGCTTCTTGCAGAAAACAATACAAGTGACAAAATGGGCTCCTCTCTGTCAAGCCTTCCAAAATGTCACCCTCCTCTCCCGGTTAGAGGAAGTCCTCTGACTGGTCTGTCCTAGTTCAAAAACCTGAGGGAATTTATGAGCTGTACTGTGATAGTTCTGACAGAGGAATGCCATCCCACCCTAAAACTAGCAGACCTGTCCTACAACTCAAAGAAGAATTTTCTAAGGGGAAGAATCTCAGATCCCTTACAAGGTAAGGAACAAGACTCTGAAATCACCAACTTACTTCTTTGCACGATAGGCTACACAAATTCTCAAAATTGCTTGTTTTCTTGTGCCCCTGCCCCTTCCTCCCTCCAAAACTTTCACAGGTATTGGGACCAAAATAAACCTGAATTAGCATTTTTTAAGCTGATTCACATATTACTAAATTACAATGTGCTAAGGGAGAGCCTATGTTTGTTGAAAGGTTGATGGTAAAAGGGACCGCAGTGGCATTGAGTCTGTATTTCCCCTGGGGTGATGTTGCTGCCACTCACTCCCAAGTGACCGTTGCCACAGATCATATTTGTGCAGTAAATGAAAGCTTAGCTCCAAGTGGCATTACCAAGAATTTTTTGCTGCATTACATTATATCCCCCAAGGTGCAGGAGGACATTAGTTGCAAGCTTTATGACCAGCATGCATTAGAGCCATTAAATTCTCATAACCTTTTAAATTTTTCATGTTATATTATTCTAGAAATGCTTTTTGGACCATGGGCATGCACCAGTTACCACAACAGCAATGCCTGACTCACTCTCTCTCTAAGCACCCTCCCAGTGTCTCAAGCTCTCCCCTTCCCTTTGTTTCAAAATATCCTCATTGTAGATCCTTATGGCTTGGGCTGATTTTATTAAAGAGACACAAGTGGCCCTGACTGAGAGCAGTTTCACTGAGAAAACTACGTTAGTTGTATCTTATTTTGTACCTTGAACTTTCTGAATTTGCCTTAATATTTTTCCCTATAGTTCCACTTTCAGCTTGCATCTCTTTTATCCGTCATTGCAATTAAATACTGGCACCAATCTGTTACCCTCCTTCATTGTCCTTTTTATGAACCTACTACAAACAATCCTACCTACTAGTTTTAGACCTTGTCCACACTGATTTATATTTGTTTGTGGACTTCTGTCACTCTCCCAACTCCTCCTGATTGTACTTTTAAAGACTTTCAGGCTTGTTTTCTCCTTCTGGCTGGAAAACCCCATGTAGGACAGTCTTTCCACCAGGCAGAGGGAAGAGTCTTATTTTTTGCTATTTCTGTTGGTTCCAGTGCCCTTTCAGGCAATTTCTAAGATCCTGAGAAACATGTTCCATGGCTTTTAAGACAGGCACCGATCCATCTACCTAGTCTTAATTGGAATGCTATGAAAACTTCCTATTTTACTTGCTTAGCAAAACAAAATGAAAAGCTCCAAATATTCCTACTTGTGCCACAGAAGTGGACAAACAGAAATGTACAGAACTGGATTAGCAGGTGGTTCCATCAACTGCCTCTGCTTTCATGTGAACCTGGCTGGGTAATTAAAGTGTGTAAACCAAGATCAATTACTACACATTTCCCACTGTGCTGAGTTCCCACCCTGTAATCTTCACTCCTCAATTAGTTATCCTTTCCTAATTAAACATAGCTAACAAGATGCAGAATCCTCCCTAACATATCACTTAATAAACATTTTAATCCTTATGATTAAAAAGATCTTAATATCACAAAAGTGAAAGCATGGGCTCAAGAGAATCTCAGAAGTTATAAATAATCAGGGTGGTTGATGCATAAATACGCTTCTGCCTCGTCTGCCACCACTAACAAGTACTGTTTCAGGGAAATCACCTGCCTCCCAGTGCTGCTTATGCCTGAACATCATGGCCTTTTTATTTAGTTTATAGCAGAAGCCTGTTACACTGTGCCTAGACAAATAAATTTCAGTTACGTGTGTTTTATGTACCAAAGAAAATATTTACAAAGTACTAAGTGTAGTTCAGCTTCACAGGTATTGATCCGGTTAAGTCTCTCTAGTTATCTTTTTAAAAATCAAACGTATTTCACATCAAGTTTTTATTAGCAATGAATTTTATGTGCCATCACATTACTCTTTCACCAAATTCATTTATTTTTCTCTGAAGTTTTCTACAGAGCAGGCTAGTACTGATCAATGTAATGTGATGTAACTCTGGAACACAATGTGTTAAATAATTCTCATCATGTGCAATCCATGACAAAACTAATGTGAAAACATCGATAACTATTCGGCATAACAGCTGGTTAAAGAAAGCATCTGGAATTCCAGGCTCACATCCTTAATGCTATAACGTATACTGCCTCTGTTTATTTATACGAGCTTACCATGCAAATGACTTTATTTGCTATTTGTAACTGAAGGATAAATCTACTTCAGAGCTCTAGAACTCCATTTCTAAATCAACAGTTTATACTGAAAGAGAGGAACCCTCAATATCTCTAAGTAGAGCAGCTCACTGATGTTTGCAATTACAGAACATTTCAGGCAAGCTTATGAAAATGCAACATCCTTCCCTTTCTGCATTTGGTATGCTGCGTTTTACTGTCTTATTTTATAGTTTATGCATTCACATACTCCTGTCACACTCCAAACTCTTCCTTAAAACATTATTCCTACTGGCACGTTCAAGGTATTCCAGCCTGCAGATTCTGCTCTGCACTTACTGTGCCCAGAGAATGTGTACTGAAAGACGAGCTGGAAGAATGCCTTTACTAAAAAGAAACACTCTGCCAAGAATATTGGATCCTGTGTTCCTCTAATAAACAATCTACAGTGCCTGAATTTCATTTGGATAAGGGATTAAAAGCGCTGCTCATAGTAATACATTATGACAGCAAAGTGCAATTAAGATGGAAACAACTATTTGCACCTACCCAGATTCAATGGATTTCTAAAAAAATGGTGTTCAGTACTTTTAGAGTTTCACCTTCCCATAACCGGACATATGCTTTTTTTTGTTTGGTTGGTTTTTTGTCATCAGTAATACAAGATTAACAAAACACTGAATTTTCTTGCGTCAGCACAAACTCAGATGACACAGAGGTGGGATCCTGGCTTTGTGTCCATGTTCACACGCCATTCTGATGAGGCTGTAGGTGCCAGGCCATGTTCAGGAGCCGAAGTGGTTTGTCTCCACACCTAAGCTATTTTTTCATGGTGGGGTCTAAGCCTCAGGCCCAGTGCATGTTGCATTTGGCTGCTTTTGCAAGGACAAGAATTAGGGCAGGTCCCACCCACGTGAGCAGGATGGAGTCCTCCCACACACTGTCCAACCAGACCGCTCTGCCAAGGTCTCCAAAACAAGAAAACATATCAGCAATTTGAATTTATTACTCACGATGAGAGTTCTTCACGAGAACGGGATTCCTTCTAAGACTGGCAAATACAGCACTTCTGACAGAACTACACCAAAGCAAAGAATTTGGAACAGAACAACTAGGACACAGAAACAAGAAAAGTTAACACTATTTATGATGCCTTGTATTTTACTGGGGGGGACAATGAGGAACCTGGCTGATGCATCCTCGGGATCATTATTCAGGATGCAACAAACACACATGCAATGCACACTAATCCCAGCAGACATGCTTTGGGAAAGGAAACTTAAGCCAAAGCGGATCGTTCAGAGATGACACCCTGCTCTCGCCACAGAGCTCTCTCCAAGTGTGACCCACACCTCAACAAGCGTCACACAGTTTTAAAACTGTCTCTGGACACACAGGAATTAAGCATGAGGGGACAGGAAGAAGCATCTGTGAACTGTTATTCAGGAAGAAAGCAATTTTGATTCAGCAAAGTGAAGCTGTAAAGACATGCAGCTCTCTACATCCAGACTTAGTCCCTCAGGAGGCCCCAGAGAGCAAGACAAATGCGAATAAACAAATACCCGCTTCAAAGTAACAATTCAAGTATAAAAAGAGTTAAGGATAAAAAAAGCACAACAAATGAGTAAATATGGGGCAGGCAGGGTAACAGCAAGAAGCAATGAGGAGCAGCTTCACATATCAGTAAGTCAATCACAGTCAAGTTTTTGTAGGTGTGAAAAAACCTGCATTTTAGAGCAGATTTCAGAGAAGGAAAATGAGTTAACATTACAAATGCTCATGTCTGGGACATGCAGCTTATGTCTGAGGTGACACAGATGAAGGAGTCAAATGTCGGTTGATTCCCTGTCAAATGCAAAGCTACAAAACCCTTTCACGGCAATATTCTGAAGAGATACAAACCAGGCCAGATTACAGCTGCCAAAGCCAAGGACACGATGTTGCAATAACCAAGATGCAAAATCTGTGACAGCTTTGATGAAGGCTCTGCAGTACAGACAGGAAAAGCTGTCATGCAGACAGAATGCACAAGATTTTGATAGGCTGGATGGAAAGCGAGAGGGAGAACCATGAGCCAAAGGAACACCCAGATTACTCATTCAAATCGGAGAGCAGCACAGCAAGTGGAAGGGAGCGCTTGGGCAGATTACAAGTTCCAGGTTAGCAATGGCTTGTTTAAGGCAAGACAGAGATGAGAGGATGTCAGAGTCGCGCCGAGATTCTAGGCTCTGCAAAAGCTGATGGATGTTGAGCGCAGAAGCAGATCCACAGCACTTCCTACTTGAGTTTAGTAATTCCATGCAATATTAAGCCTTGCTTAGACAACTACTTAACCATTCCAGAAAGGCTGGGCTTTATGTTGTGACCCAATGACTGAAGCCATTAATATTTTTGTTCTCTTAGAGCTACGTCATTTGCAACAGATTACTCAAGCAAATTTCCACAGCTCATTAACATTTCCCACTAGTTAACTCTCAGCATACACTAGCCATTGTATCTCAGTTTCTCTCCAGTAACAAAGTTTCTACCGCTGCTTTTTCACAGTTTTCTCTACACCATGCCCCAATTACTCTTAAGACAACACGCTCTCCTTTGCAAGATGCTTTCATGTTCCAGTAGCCATCAACAAGGGCCTCAACTTCTGATCCCTCTGTCCATACTGGTGTGAGGGACGTGTTGGATCCAGCAACAGGAATCTGAAAGACTGGACGGCAATGCAGAACTCTGTTTTCTGCACTTTTTTAATTCATCATCATTACTTGAAAAAAAAAAAAAATCCACTGTGTGTCAAATAAACATCAATTATTTCCCTAAACTTAGGTTTTCCTGCTATTGATCACACACACCAAGTTAAAAGCCTCATCAGTCCTTGCTATTTATCAAGCTTGCCGATAGAAGTACACAATCACAGACACAACCACAGACACAGACACTAATTAACAACATTCCATTGTGCCACAAATGAGAAATGCCAAGAGATCTACCTTACCCTGCCCTGCTCCTTACCCAGCTCCCGGTTCACGAGCACACATGCACACACACGGACAGCAGGCAGACAACAATATACAGAGAGAATGAATGGGTCTCTAGTGTTTCAGATTTACCTAAAACCGTGTCCTTCCATCAGAACTTTAAGAGTGTTTTGCTTCTGGCACTAGCATTAGCAATCCCACAATAAAGACTGTTAAGAAAAATGTTGCTCAACATTAGAGATAGTTAGAAACAGAGAAAAATCTGGGTGCTTCCCAGGAGCACTCTGCAAATTACCCATGACTACTAGGTATTTTACAAACTGTGTACTGCAAAGCTGCTGCCAATGGGTTACGCAAGTCTCTGACCAAAAATAAATAAAACAAAATGCAAAATGAATATCCTGATGAAAAGAAGGTGTACATCTCATGTATCAAAGACGCAAACTGAATTTGAAATAAAGGACATGCACATGGAAAGGGCACATATTTGGGGGGGCTGGGGTGAAAGGGTTAAATGCAGATAAACCTCTAACTGATGAAAATAACATTTGAATTTAATTTTATATCCAGACTATCCGGTTCACAGTCCTTTCATTCCTACTGTGGGAAAATGGGAACTGGAAAAAAAGTCCCACTGAGGAGGCTCTTTGCTTTCACTCCTCTTCCTTTTTTTTTTTTTTAACTTAAAATGTCTGTGATGACCTAAAAAAAATAACAAAACAAAACTGTGTCCAGTATTTTAAAAATCAGCTTTCCCTTGAGCCTCAAAACTGCATCTGTTCCACGTGCACTGAATTCAGCAGGAATACAGTGTACAAGATGACTAAAGCATTGGAGTCTGCAGTGAGGGACAGCAAGAAAAAGGCATTTAAGAGGTGAATACGTATGACTTAAAGCTACTGCTTGGTAGAGTTAACTTCTCCTTCAATGTTTCTAGACTCTTTTCTACACCATTTTTAAATAGATTATACTGGAGCTAACTGTCCCAAATACAGTTTACCATTTAGCCTATCAACTAGGGGTTTAAAGGGGCATTTCTATGTCCAGCCTGTAATCTTACCTTGTAGGCAGCTTGTCTCATGAACTGCTTTGCAGGCTGCTTCCAAATAGCAGGCACCGTAATCACCCATCTTACTTCAGTGTTTTCAAAATCCGAGCCTCCTTGGTCACTGAGCTCCTAAATGAAAATAGAGGTGAATGCAAAATGACGGTTGTCAGCTTTATAAGAAAACATTATTTTCTACCTACTCAGAAGTAACAGTAACAGTAACTTTCTTTTCAATTTTTTCACTGTTACATCTATGCTACAAATCAGAATTATTGCCAACCTGTCAAAAATGCTTTACTGTGCTAAAAGCTGGGATTCGGGTTGATGCCTTCTCAAGGAGGCCTATAGAAAAGTTTACTGTTTAACGTGAAGTAGAAAAGTTAGTTTTTCCAAAAGCAGCTCAAGTACTGCTGAATATTACAGAACATTTATGTACATTATTAGTCACAGTGTGGGATTTGCTGTTAGCTTGAAGAATTCACACTTCCATCTTGATTAAGATGCAGAAAAACATTTACAGTATCACTGATGAATATTATGTTTTACAATCTGGATTTTTCAATGACTTCTTTATACCTCACTTACCCTTAAATCAAATTTTTACAACTCAGTTAACAAGGGGAAGCTAAAGTTAAACCCTTTAAAAAATGACTGATTGCTCCTTAAAAATTTTGCTTCAAGCAAACATTCAAGACTAGTTTAGTTCTTTTATTGTCCTTTTTTTTTTCCCCTAAAAAGAGGAAAGTCTGTATTGCATTTGCAAATTAGGTGATATACTGACATGTTTTGGGAAAGGTTCCAAGTAAAATGTCACTACCATATGTCCTATCTAAATTTCCATCCAAACAGGGAGAGGTTCAGAAAGGTGAACAACGGGCCTTTAGAATGTATAAAAAGGTTTCTGCATGTGCTGTGCCAAGGTGTTGTATTTGTTTAGTTATGCTGCAGTTCAAAAATCCTTGCTGGAAAAGTAGTACCTTTATGCTGCACAGGGCACTAGAAACGGACAGATTACAGTCCAAAGTAACAGTTCATTTACATCACTTGTCTAATTAGTTTCAGCATGCAATCACAAATCACAGGATTTTATTTATTAACATCTATAAAGGATGTAGCCCTGAACAGGCAGCAGAGCAAATATATTGGATTGTACCCAACAGCACTTATATTCGCTAAGAATTTCCCCAGACTATGCACAGGTTCAAGCCTGTGTGACTCCAGAATCAACCCCAAAATCCATTTAAACACAGTCTTTGACAAGATGAGGATTTTGAGTTGTAACGATAGGATTATTTCCCTGTAGCCACAAAGGATAGACTGAGATCTCACAGAGAATAAATTAAACCCATTCAAAAAAGTAGGTTAGTTTTTTAACAAGCCTATTTTAAACAATGCTTGCTTGAATGACGATTCGGATCCGACCCAGCACTACTATGCTTACATTGATGTTACAGTGGTGCGTCGGAAATGTGACTTCAAACAGTCACATGAGATTTTAAATCTCAAAAACTATTTACTGGGGACATGTATTTCACAGGACAACACAAAAACCAAACTTGTGACCCAAGAATAGTATTACAAGAAATGAGTATTGTAACATTTCAAATGGGAAATGGAAAACAAAATGCATTTTCCCTAACAACAAAAGAAAAAAAAAAAGGAAAAACCAAAAAAAAGCAACATAAATGGAGGCAGTACATCAGAACACAGTATGATTTTAAAAATTAAATGTCTTTCTTACTTTTTGGTTCTCTCAAATGCCTGTTAGATTTTCTGCATAAGTGTGCATTCAGGATTAGAGCAACCAATTAACATCTCACAGCACAAGAAGATGAAATTTACCCTGCAAAGGGTCAGAACGGGGCCAAAATACCATAGCCTGATCGCAGCTCTTTGGCACACGCGCTACAGTTTAGCTGTGTAAATCAGAATAAAGGAGCGCTGTGCGCAGGTAGTTAAATTGGTTCGGATAATGGTTAGCGGGCTTGTACACCTCAGCAGGTCATCTTGGTACAGACTTACAGTGAAATTCAAGCCACCAAATGGTAAAGGAGCTTTTAATAATCTTTCTATTACAAATAAATCCAGCTCATCCGACTTCCTTTTGCTTAATCAGTGAAGACAAAGTCAGGTTGAGGGAGGAGACATCAGCAGATGCCCACCCTATTGTGTTTCACAGTGCCAACTCTTTAACGTGAGAGAGAACCTTGCATGGACACAGAACAATCCACCGTCCCAGCAGGGACAAGGACAGGAACCAGTCTCAAATTTAATTCCTGAGCTTCAGCTCCTGCATTTTTACATTTTCTTTTCAAATAAATGTTTTTTTTCATGAAAAAAAAGAAAAAAAAAGCAGTAGAAAATATTTAAGCCAGTAAGAAGATATTCAGAACCCTGCATCATGGTGATACACTCACTATTATTGAATCAAGCTTCCCCTGTGCAAGGGGAAACCACTTCAGGCTATTGTGAGCCCTCCAGAGTCCACAGCCTGACTAGAGTTTCTACAGCTGCCTTGGTTTGTTTACATCAAATACTACTGAGGTCAAAGCTTGGCAAGGTTAGAAGTGTTAACATCACATTTATACCAGTTATAAATACAGAAAAATCTAGATAAGGAAGCATTATCCTACCTTTAATGCCTGTTCCTTAAAGAATTGCAGAGCATAAGCAAATATCTCAAGTGCTTTGACTTTTTTGCCATTTGCAGCTGTCAGTTCTGTCTCCATGGTAAGATTCTACATGAAAGAAAATAACTGGAAGTTATTACAAGGAAAAGGTAAACATAAAATTAATTCCCACTGCTTGAGAGGAGGGAATTCTTCATCCACCTGGCCAGGAAAAAGTGACAAAATCGTTCTGAAGAGGATCTAACTCATCATTTGAATTTCCTGAAGCATGACATTTGCTGCTTATTTTAGACTTTGTTTTTAAACACCTACCATGTCTACAAATACTACAGGCAGAGAGAGAAATATGGACTAAATATCAAATAATTACATTAAATGTATTTGTAAGTAATTAACAAAGCGGCATATGCAAAATCTTTAATCCAAGTTAAAAGCATAGATTTTTGGCTTCCCACCAACACATGAAACCAGAAAAAACCTCAATACAGAAAGTACTGGCCAAGACCCAAAACTCTACAACGACTTAGTTTAAGAAACAAGTATAATCTGTAGGAATAATGTCAAATTAACAATAGGATTTGCACCTGCAGTTTTGATAATGAACCCTGGCTAAATCTGCTCCTCTGCGCTAGAGCTCAGTATGGCTCTTCTATTCTACTTCTGCTTTCTGAGTAAATTTATAGAACAAACTGACCTCCTGCAGAGTCCCTAGACAGCTACGAATTTCACCCAGGAAAATTAGGACATGAAGATCTAAGCAAAGCAGATACTGAACTTTTAAGATCCAGAAAGAAGGCTGGCAAAACACACTTGCCAAATACAATGAGAAGAAAATGAATCGTAATTTTAACCTAAAAGTTTAATTTACTTTATTTATTCTCTAAACTTAAAAATAGAGCTGCTTCATGTCTAGGTCACAATCTTTAGGCAAAATCTAAAAGGTGATTTGAGTAGCAAATGAACAGTTATCCAAGAGAGATGGTTATTACTTACACCAGTGGTATGTAGCTTCATCTTAAACTTTTCAAAATACAACCAGTGCTTTGATTCCGTGGGATCCAAGTCATGGTAGAAATCTCTTGCTGCATACCCAAAGCTATGGAACTTTCTCTCTGGTGTTAGAAGGATAGTAGTTGGTGTCTTCTGATTGGATACGCCTGGATCTCCGCCTTCCCATCGTCTATCCAACAAGTGAAAGAGATTCAGTAAATGATACCAAAGTTTAGAGCAGCAGAAAAAACAGTATATCTTGAGAAAAACAACCTGGGGACAGATTGCACACACTGCTTTCCCCTCCAAAGATACTAATTTCAATCCTTATAATACCAAAACCAAGTGGTTTTACTCACATCCAAGAAAAGAGGGGTGTAATTTTAATTTTGGACAATTCATTTTGCAGTTAGTTGTATTATTTTTAAGGACATAATCATACTCTGTCTTTGATAAGAGTTCAGGTTCCCTAAAGTAAGTCACACACAATCGAAATAGAATTAATCCTATGTTTTCAAACTAAACATACATATGTAATAAATATTGTAAGGAAAAAAAATCAAGTAATTATACAAGAACACTATAAATGAAAACCTGAATCCTCAAAATGGCCAAGCAGACTTCATGCATGCTCACTTGTATGGGCTACTCTTCCCCATTTTGAAACAGGGACCTGTTTAAATCAGCTGAACACCACTGAAAAGTTGGTTAAATCCCTGCTCCTGTCCCAGAATGCTCTCTGAAGCACGATGAGCCAGTTCAACCAACACGTGAATATGTGCCTCATTTCCTGGACACCTGAAACTCTGCAGATGTTGAGCTCTCCGCGTTGTACTCTCCACTCACCTGAAGTTGATGGATTTTGTGTTTTAAATGCCAAAAACGCTGTAAAAATTTTAGTCTGACAAAAATAACGCTAGCCCTCAAGTATCTTACAGGCACCAAAACATTTCCTTGACTACTGTCCATTAAAATGGTGAATAAATCATTACTGTTCTTCTTTGGCCCATATACAAGTACTTTCAGCATGGGAAACAAACACTTACCAGAAAACATTTTCTTAAAAAGGCATCAGTGGAAAATCTGCTTTATGCTCTCAGCCATAACCATAACGCAGCTCAAAGAGGAGCCAAGCGAAGATCACATGGGCAACTGCATTCATTATTAAACCACATGTTGATTGCTTTTTTCTAAAGATAGCAAAACACACTTTCATAGTACGCTACTGCCAAAGTCCTTCTTGTGAAGCACAAAAAAGATTGCTTTGTTCTGTGAGACTTACGTGACATAGGAAAATTATGTAGAAAAAAAGTATCTTCTTTTCCATTTCACTCTGAGAGACAGTTGAAGCGACTGAAAATGAATTGACCTCCAGACCAAGGCAGACAATTGACATGGAAAACTGCAATCTAAGGGGTTAATACTTGGCAAAGTATCAAGGAACAGGATCTTCTAAAGTGCTGGGAATCTTTCAGACCCTTCAACTAGGCAAAAAAGAACAAAATCTGCCCTTTTTTGCACCAGCAGCAGCGATGGCAGGGAACCACATCTCTGAATTTACTTCAGTGTGGAGAGCAATTCCACTGCTCTGAAAGCAGAAACAGAAGAATGAGAAATGGAATGTTTTCCACCTTCATCCACTTTCCTAAACCTCTGTAGTCCTGCTGCTCAGCCCCTGAGCTATTATCTGCCGGCAAGGGCTCTGCTCCAGGTCATTTCTTGTAACCTGCTGCTAGAAACTTACTTGGTCAACTCCAAAAGCTTTGAGTAGGTGTTACAGCAAACATATGGTTCCAATGAGAAGAAGCTGAGATTCCACAGTCCATGAGCAGAAAACACTGCCTATTTCACCAGATTGTTAAATCCCACACACCCGCTGCAAGCAGAGAGGACACAGACTGGTATCGGTCTTGCTTGGAATCATTAATGATTCATTCTGAGTCATTGGTGGGAAATTCCATAAATAGGATGTGGCTAATAACAATACTCCTTTATTTTTCATTACGGCGAGGCACATTTTCTCTTTCCGGAATAGCACACTTAAGGTGCAGTTTAAATAAAGACAAATCGATGCTCAGTGCTATGCTGAAATTTTCAAAGCCACCTAGAGAATTGGATGTTCACTTCCTGAGGAGTTTCTGATGGAAACTAGATACAGTTAACTGCTCAGCAAGTTTGAAAGTTCTCAGCCTTATTACTGTTCAGTCACCGAAAGAACAATAGGGAAGGGGAAGTTCGACTTTACCATTTGCAATCAGAGCTTTAAAAATATGTGACATCTTTTCTAGAGAGAAGCAGCTGCAGCCAAAGGCACGGGCATGGTAACTCCTGCCACTCCTCTCAGGTGGAGCCCCAGCCTCACTCCAGTTAGTGGAGGCTTCTAGCCAATAGGGCCAGGACTTCAAGACTTTCATTTGCAGTTTTATTCTATGGTTCCAACACCACAAATGATGGTAATAATGCTCTTAGGAAGAAAAAAAAAAAAAAAAAAGAAAATGCCTATTAAGAGTAGGGCCAAATACAAGCCAGCAGTACTCTAAGAGCACTTGGGAGATACTTTCCTCAAAGCAGGGTCAGAGCTAAAAACTCTATTCAAGCAGAACCCACGGTAGATTTCTGCCTAAATTCAGACATATGAGACCAGTTCCTAGGATGATATAAAGTGGAGTAGCTCAACAGAGCAGCATAGACCCATTTATAGCCGCAGAGAAGCTGACTGTATATTAGAAGTGACAACAGAGACAAGAGGAAAGTTAGTGGGGAAAGGATCACAAGGTTACACTAAGGTTAGAGAAATGCCCTTCCTTACACATGGACCTGGCCAACAGACAGAGAAAAGAGAGTGATCTGCAGAGTGATGAGAATTTGATCCAGAGCTGCAGTGTAACAGTCAAGGAAACAAAGCAGCAGGGTCATCAAAACGTAGCCGCACGCCACTGGGAGTGTGCTTGCAGAAGAAAGGCAAGTAAGTGTCTGCCAAGAACTACAGTCAAACAGGGAAGAGAAGGAAGAGGGGAAATCTGAAGGTTGAAGTAAAGTTACACTGAAAGAAGACCACCTTCTCCCTCCTTCCAAAGACAGGCTGCAATTTGTTTCATAAACACATGCGTTTATCCATTTATTTTTCTCCATTTGTGAAATACTTACATTGTTTGTTGCTACTTAACCAGCAGCTGAAACATTTATAACTTCAAGAAAGTGCACATAAATCAAACAGGAGTTCTCAAAATTATGTAAAACCTCACGTATTGCCTTCAAAGGAGACGTTATTGACTCGGTCTACAGCACCAAACTGTCTTTCATTATGGCTCTGGCACTGCCAGACCCTGAAGTGCTCGCTGAACTCATGGCCAGGCTGTTCATAAGCATTCACTCAGCCGCAAGGGATGCAGAAAATAGTACTCATTGTAACACACACTTCTACTCTGCAACAAGAGCCTGAAGGTGACCACAACTCTCTTTGCAGAAGCCGTGAGGAACTAGTAAGAGTTGAAAGGCGTGAAGTATTACCTGAAATTGATATAACAGTAACTAATGTTATGCAACCAAGGTAAAGTCATTCATCCATCATCCAGAAACACATGCCCAACTCTGAAAGCCCGCTTTAGTCTACTGAAGTGAGTGAGGGTACTTGTACATTTAAAGCTAAGCATATGCTTCAGGAACTTTCTTAGGTCAATGCTTATAAATTCCGTTTTTTCAGACTGAGCATCACAGCAAATAAACACACAGAGTCAAAAACATGACTTTGTCTACTAATTACACAACTTTGCTGACACCACCAAACTTGGTACTAAAGCCTTGTGTGTTCACTCTTTTCCAAAGTAAGACTTCGCAATTAAATCCATCTTACCCTTCATTGAGACATTTACAGAAAAGCAGCTTTGTTAAGAGGCAGTCAGAAATCTAAATGTCTGGAAAGGATCAACACTAAGGAGTGAAGGTGGAAAAATGTTAGGAAGCAAAGAGGACCATGCATCATTGGTATGCTTTATTTTAATGTAAACATTCTCAAGTGCGGGCGGGAAGCTACATTTACTCTGCTGAAATATTTGTAAGTTATGTTACATGTAAGCCTCATTATATACAGAGTTTGAACCTCTTAATACCTTCTGAACTACTGAAGCCTTATTTTGATACATATACCATTCTTTTCATTGCATTTCTTTATTTCATGTTAATTTTTATATATATAAATATTATATACACTATTTCATAAGTTAGTTGCAGCTATACCTTCCCCAAAATCTTTCCTTAACAGCTATATTATTTGAAAAAAAAAAAAATTAAAAAATTATTCTTGGTATTAGAATATTTTCCACTGTTTGAAACACCTGTTGGAAATCTGAATACATCCCTGTTCCCCTGTGTCACACTGCCCCTCCCTCCCCCTGATATGTTCCTCTTTTCTGGCCAGAAATATATAAATTATTTCATATCTTTTTACCTCAGTATCTCATATAATATCTACACAGGTCTGAAATCATAATCACGCTACCATTATTGCATAAGGAACAAAATATGGTGCTTTGAACCGTAAGTAGTAAAACATCCAAAGGATTTGGAATATGCTATCAGCTGGCCACACAGCACCCAGATTTCAATGTCCCAGTGATCCACAACAGGAAGCCTGGTACCCTGGAGGTAGACCCTAGTCTGTAATTTACTGCAGCATAGTGTCAACCCAACAGCAAAAAATCAGGTCCTAAGGTAAGATTTTGAGTCCTAAGGGCTTAAAGGACATCCCTAGAAACAGCAGGGAATTCACACAGTGAAGTCTCCACAGAGGTTATAGGAACAGCACAGTATATAGGATTTAGGCTCGCTCAGGTACAGCTTCAGAGATGTCTTCCCTCAGTTCAGCCAACTTCTTCAAGAAACGTAATTACTTGCTGTCAACAGAGAACAGGAATTGATATACATGGATTCCAACTCCACAGCCCTGTAACCTGGCTGAGATAGTAACACACAGCCTGTCCTTTGACTTCTAGCACCACGGAGCTTCCCGAGCTGTTTGCAGAACAACAGGTGGATGGGACGCAGAAAAGGCCTTGTCCGTAATGAAAATGGTGCGTACCTTTGTAACTGGGTGGCCTAACACCATTCCAAAATTTACCTCCCTTTAGAAAGTATTTCACATCACCCAGTTGTGTCAGATCCCTGAAATACATTGCAACCGTCTACAATCCAACTGTGAACGCACAATCAATACGGCCTGCTGAGACTGAGAGGGATGTATTCAGCTGGCAGCTTTGCTTAGAAAACCAGTGCATCACACTGGACTACAGCAAATGACTCTTTTTGCCCTTTTGTTCTCAGTATTACAGTGCTAAAACAGCAGCTTACCTATGGCTGTAACAGCAGCTTTGTTTAGAACTTCTGTGGCTAAGCTTTTCATACATACCTTGCTTACATCTGAAATTGTCTGTATCTTGGGTCGTTACAATACAGTCATTTTAAAGATACTTTAATAAGGATTTCATTTTAAATTATATTTAAAATATCTTTAAATTAAATTATATTTAAATTATATTAATAAGCTTTTCATTATAAAAAATATTTTTTAAAAATAAAAAAACATTATAAAAATGGTTTGTAGGGCAATCCTTTCGAGTACCTACCATAATAGTTTTTGCATTTGTGATTGCATTAGATTTATTTGCATAAATTTATACTGTGTTGAATTTATCAAGGACTTTAAATTTTAAAAAAAGCCCTACATAGCAGCATCTAAAATCTGTCCTTTACATACATATAATACAGAACAGAGTTCACATCAAACCTTAATTTTCACATTCATGCCTTTTGGTTGCTTTTTTTCCCAGTATCACTGATTCATTACCAGGGATTTGATTCAATTTTTATGCTAAAAAGCTTAAATCAGTCAAATGAACGATCAGTTTCTGGGTGCAAGTAACTAAGCACTGTACATGCAACTCTATACAAGCACGATTCTGGGAGATGGGCAGCTCCTGGGAAATGCCATGACCCTTAATAAACATGTAGTTCCTCTCAATCTCTGAGATAAGGCTTTAAAAATTGACTTAATAATTATCACTGCTCCCTGAGCAATTCTAAATACTCACTGATCCCTCCTTTTACTCATGTCATCTTATAAACTCAGCAAAACAACAGACAGGGGACATGTTTACACTGATTATTAAAGCAAATTAGAATACAAAAAAGATGCAACAATAAAGTATAACCCTGAGATAGGTATACACTGTGGCAACACTAGACCAATGTAGACACTTCAGGCTCCTGCAGAAAATATCTGTAGCTACTGCAGACAATCCATGGTATCACGATGGAAAACTGAATGCTGCATTGCAGCCCTTACCTCATTACATGAATACATTCTGGTTCCTTGGTGAAGCTGTAGGCGTAGCCACTGGATGTTGTGCCAAAATCAATAGCCACAACAACAAGAAATAACTGTTCTACAGCATCATCTGCATCAGAGTCCTTCTGTTAAATAGCAGAAGCAAAACAGACACTGAGTCACTGATTAAAGTGTAACCTATCTTACCCTTCAGTATTTCTGCTCTCTGAGACATACATATCTCTTCAGTGAAAATAAGGACTTCCCTAAAGCTGCATTTCTGACCAAAATTGATACCAGAAAACTTCACATTCAAATGGAAGTGGAAATTCAATATACAACTCAATATATTTACTGGAGTCTTTTAGAACTAACCTGCCGAATCAAGAGTCGCCTTTATATACATTTCTTGAAATCGCTATTATCCTGTATCATTAAAACTTGGGGTTAAACACTAGGCTATTAGTTTGGGGGCTGGTTTGTCTTCTGGGTTTTTTTCTTAAATTGATCAACTGAAGAACATGTTTATATCCATCAGTGTGGTATATTTGGGATTTATTTGGTGGTTTTAGGAGTTAACTATATCATAACCTTGAGATTGAAGTCTTACTAACTTTCAAAACTAGTGGAGACAGAAAAAATACAACAATAAGCTGTATATCTCATGATAATTATTTATTTGTGAAGAATTTAGATAATACTTATTTTGAAAGCACTATATGCATTCTTCCTCCTGTCTGTGCTAGAATGTGGAAAGCTGTTCAGCAGCTTATAGTGAATCTGAATCCTTCTTTTACCTGCAATACTGCAGTCCCTGAAAAGCACAGTCAAGGGCAACATGTGAACGTTAACTAGAAGAGCTGGAAGGGTTATGGCCCAAACCATCACAACGTGATATAAAGCACAATGTGAATAAGCAAGGAATTGTACCACTCCCCAGTATCCTGTTGCCCATCAGAAATCCTATATAAAGGAGCAATAAGTAATGAACAGCAAGGAACTACTGCTCACATGCTGATGGGGGTTAAAGCTCTGGCAGCTCAGCAGGTCAGGAGGAGAAGAAGCTGGAAACACTGGTGACAGGGCTACGTGCTACAAAGCAGGCAGATAGTGAAGGGGAGCAATACATCCACCTGTACACGTCTCTTGCAAAATCACCATGGAACAGACCTGTAGATGTAATACTACACAGCTCAGGTCTGAATCATCCACCACTGCTGCTCAGCATGTACCCTCAGTAATGTTTTGAAGCAATTGTTATTATCTTTTACAGAGGAACTGCCAAATGCCCTCATTCTATGAGCAGTGCTCCATCATCATCCTCCTCACGTATCTCCATTACTCCATGCCTGCTACTCCCAGTACCTTTCTATTGTATCCCTACACTTTTCAAGATCATCCTGCAGGCCTGCTATTTAAAATGGAGAAGCAAGAGTAATAAGGTTTGATCTCAAATATTGAAAGACTTGTTTGGATTTTCCTAATAAATCTTTTCAACTAGAGCAATATGTTATTTATATGCCTTCCTCAAAGAGTTTAAGGAGCAAATCAAACTGAAAGAGGACATAAATTCATCAGTACCACAGAAATAAAAGGGGGAAGTTCTAGACTATAGGGAGAAAAAAGGGAATAAAAGCTAAAATTTATGAGAGAGAACTCTGGAAATCCTGGAGAGGGATGTTATACAACTTTGAACTTGATTCAGAAAGCTAAGGAAGAAATCTGACAAGGGTAGCAATATGTTCCGAACGTGACCCCTTGCAATATCAAGAAATACGCTGTGCATATGCTGTGTTACAGGTGATCTTAAAAGCAGATGTGACTCAGTTGTAATGGCAGTTTGTCAACAAAATGAATGTGACTGCATACGAGGTTAAAGCGCACTACCTTTATGAATGTCTTGCTTCTAAAAACTAACAGAGGTGGCTATTTTCCTCAAGAAACTAAACCAGTTCTATTTTGATCTCTCTAAGATGGAGAAGATTATTTTCTCTGCAAATGCGGATTTTACTATTGAATATCATATATATCCTTCCCTTTTTTCTGAACAAAATGAGACTTTTCAGGGGCTGCCTAAACAAATCAGTGATAAAGACAGGGACAGAACTTGGGAACCTTGAGGATCAAGAAGCCTCTGCATTTGATATAAAAATATGCAGGAGCAAATCTATTAGCTCGGCAAGTAGACACAAAAAAAGCGAAACCAGGACCCCAATAAAATGAACGTCACCAAATCCAGTGTATCCAAATTTCACTTATGACTATTGATAGCATAAAAGGAATCACCATGCAAGGAAATGACAATTTTCTAAAGAAATTACGTCCCACCAAACAGGCAGGAGAAAGTAATATCAACATACTATATGTTAAGAGTACATTTCTTACCACAATATGTGATGGAGACAGTGGAGTTATTCCAGGGTCTCCCAAACTTTTGGCTGGTGATGAGTAAGCAGATGTGGAAACTGCATCTGAAAGGAAACAATTTTTCAGTGTCAGTAAACAGAACGAGTAGATAGGCCAGTTGCTTTGCAAACTTCTGCGCTATTTTCACGTTGTAACAAATCCGCTAAAAAAGAAAGCAAATTCCACAGCTGCCATGTAAAATATATTTTTTGCACTTACAACATGCTAAGACACAACAACTGCAGTTTTGGTTTTAAAATGTTTGTCTGACCGTCATGACAAACTTTCATTATTTTGCCTGCTACATCACCATGTATAATTATAAGTCTTCCTAAATGTATTCAGAAGCCATAGTTAATACAAGCAGCTTGAACACTATACACCCACGTTAATGGCCTAACATTTAAATGTGTGAATGCGGAAACTAAACACAAGTTGTGAGATCAAAAAAGACAGACTCATTTTAAGAGAAAAAGAGAAGTTGATATCAATTTGACAACGCAGTAAGAATAAGTTGCAACTATTCCATCATGAGCCTTTATTCTGAAACTTTCCCAATGCTGTCTCTGCTTTTATTCTTTAATACGCTCTGCACTGAAATATCTTGCAGCTGTTAATATTACTGCAGGACAGAATCCAGCTGGGAAAAAGGAAAGTATTATTAACAAATCATCAAAGAGATATTTCTACCCTGCATACAATACTGAAATTTCATTTAAAGGAACATACCAAATGAGTGACAAATACTGTAATGCACTATTTGTATTTTTCCTTCTTATATTTACCCTATTGATGACAGAAAAGGAAACGGCTCATTAAAATGATTAAGTACTGATGACTCAGATGGATTTATAGAAAGTATATTCCTCTTACGAAGACTGCAATAGTTTATCAAAATGGAATGTAGAAAAGGTACCACACACCCTGTCCATGCTCACACCCCTCTGCCCCCAAAATTAAACCTTGTTTACTGAATTATCTTCTGTAGAATACAAGCTAATTATATGTAAAGCAGAATTATTTAATAAGTCTGTAAAGATTAATAACCATAATAAATACTAAATAATGCATTTCAACATATTTTTATCACCTATTTGGATGCATCACACAATAAAGTGCACACTTAAGCACAGCTTGTATTTCCTGGATATTACTGACAAGTCAGAACATTATTCCAAGATGACATGGGAGCCGCTCTCCAAGAAAAGACCTTAGAACTACTTAACGAAGAATCCTGTTATTCCTGGTAATCAAATAGGTGGTGTTTCCCAGGGAAGAGGCACAAAGTCTGCAGTAGGCAACTAGGGGATAATCTGCCCACAGGAAAAAAAATCTTCCTCCAAATCTTAATATTGCTCTTTTAACAACATTTATTTCAGTTCGAGCTACAATATGCCTGTTGAGCCTGATCTTCAAAAGCATTTGCAGAAGCAAAACATTCACATTTCCTATACAAGTTTTTCAAGAATATATTATGTTACTCCTCTTGTGGTAAAGTACAAAAAGCCAGAGGGCAAATGCAACAAGCACTGAATCTGCTCGGTTCATTAAGATATATTTGGATGAGATGTTGTTATCAGCCTCAGATGCTGTTATCAGCCTCCTTTCTGCAATTTCTTCCTCTTTTCTAAACAGATTAATTTTTGTACCATCAACATGGCATTTTTCATAGAAGTGAAGCACAATACTTCAGCACACACACAAAAAAAAATTAGTAACAAAACAGGCTTCTTGCGTCCTGCTGTCATGCCTGACTGGACCAGAGCCAGTACTTCCTGAGCAGACCAGTCATCGCAATACTGACTCAGTATCTTTGGAAACTGGTGTGTCTCCTCCGCTCAGGGTGCTGGCTTTGGAGGGCAAAAATGCAGACATCAAATCACTATCTACGTGAAAGCGTTTGTCTTTGTTACTAATTCTTTTTGTTACCTGTTTCAGCACTCATGTTTCAGCGATCTGTTTTCCAGCCTGTCATCAGTTATCAGCTTGGATATACCTTTAGAAGTTATTTATAGCTCTATATGCAACTCAGAAAATCCTGTGTGACAGTATACATATTTTTTTTGTCTCTCAGAGAGCAGTGATTAAATAAGCAGTGCAATATTCATATTCGTCCAGTGAAACTGTGCTAACCTGGGTGGTGTTCTATCAAGAATTTATTCAACCCTGTTAACTTGTGATAATCTAGAGGTGTAAAACGTGCGTAAAAACACACTTGCTGTATCCATAAGTATAAAAATACTTGCTAACAAGAGATCAGAGGTCTGTCTTGGGTACCCATAGAAAATACCGCTTAAAACACAAAATGGTCTTAGATATTTTCACTGAAAGTCTTTAAAATAAATTTTCCATTTCAGTTTCAGAATGCTCTGGAAGCCTTAGGCATAAAGGCTGGATTCGTGGAAGCGTTGTTAACTTTTTCTCATTCTCATCAACTGCTCAGCTCCGCTGGAAGGTTAAGCTCTTGGTGATTTATCAGTAATTTTTTTGACCAGAAGCAAAAAAAAATCCTTCCAAACCCATGGCCACTCTGCACTGCATTCACTGCTGCTCCCAAAAATACCCAGTTAAACAAAATAATCCTACAATGAGTCCTACATGCCACCGGCCTAGACTCCTGTTCAAATAGAAGGAAAACGATGGACGGCAATGCCTATAAAGTAGCAGAGTAAAACCTGAACCAAACCCTTCTGTTACAGTGATTCTGCAGAGTTGCTACCGTGTTGGCACAAGCAGCAGTCGCTTTACATGGCAACTCGTTTCATGAGACTAACAACTAATCAGGTGCAATAATTGGGACAGCTATAATTGTTACAATGTAAGTCAGCTGTTAAAAGAGGCCCTGACATCACCCAAGAGCTTGCAGAGCTAATGAATGAGTGTAGTTGAGAATTCTGGGAAGTTAAGAAGTCGTTTATCAGAGCAGTTGGCATTGACAGCAAACCGTTTGCAAGCCACTCACCCTGGATTTAATGCCAAGAGTTCTTCTAGCACGTAGTGAAATAGTTGTTAAAACCAAATGAAATAGGAAGTTTGTAACATTATACTGTCTACCCAATCTAAACTGAAAGGTGTTAAAATATACTTGTCCATGTGGGAGCTTTAATATTTTGTTGAGTTAGTGTCTGCTTGGAGAAGAAAAATGTTCGTATGTCCCAGTTTGCACAACTCTGTTTTGAAGAGTGATAAATGCACGGATATTCCAGGATATTTTAAAAAAATCTGTTATTTCTAAAGGACTGTGATTGGTTGATCTGAAAGAAAAAAAAGCATCTGTTCCAAGCCAGAGAATGGTTGAAGGGTTGCAAGGAACCCAACTTGCAATCGTGGATCAAAAAAACACCTAGCCTTTTTTTGGCTCAGCCTTTGTGAGTAAATTCCTCTTCTTAACAATTTAAAAAGATGTCCTGGAGAGTATCACGTTATTTGGAACAGTTCTTAAAAAACAAGATGGCTTATGAAGGCTTCTTTAAAAAACACAATAAAGTAGTGCCCCACATAGCTCAAGTTCCAGCTTTATCTCCCATGTTTACCAAGGATCTCTAGCTGTGTCAAACTACACACTACGAAAAAACCATACAGCTAAGCAGCATGTGTTAAATAAACACTTCATTCTTGACAATTTGGACACCAAAATAAATAAAGAAATCTGATTCAGAATCCAAATTAAACAAAGTCTTCACATACTTCAACCAATATGTAAAATAATCTTTTTTCTAATTTTGATGCAAGCGTCTTGAATAGAAATTCCTTAATATGAACATTAATCTGATATATGACTGTCTATAACAGGGGCTTAGATAATTTCACTAAATTTGTGTAGAATGAATTTGAATACATCATTATAATTTGCGACTTTAGTCCTAACCTAAGCAATTGTCAAAGAACACCTTTGTGCACTTTCAAGGTGACCAGAAGAGAAGGAGAAAATAGAGAAGACTCTCTTTTTCAGCATTTTTTTTAACCTATCTGATTTGCAAATCCCCAAACAATTGCAGAACTGGTGAAATTATGAGATCAGCAAATACTGTATTAATAATGAGTCATGTTCATTATCATATTAGCCGCAATTGCTGGTTTAGCAGATTTAGTTTAAATTATTTCTTCTTGTCATCTAAACACATGCAAGGGTTTATTTTCTGTGGTTTCCTGCAGTAGTTAGTCAGTTTAGATTTTCCTGTTTTCAGTAAATGATCAGCCAGATTCTAGATTTGCAACTTAGCTGACAAAACACAAGGAAGGACTAGCCTCTAAGTGTCACAGAATACAGAGTAAAAGCAATGTCCACAGCATTTACAAAAACTTAGCTGATACAGTGTGAGCTGAACACTGATCGCATGTTCAGCTGAATCTGATTTTCTAATAGATCTAGAGAGCATGACCAAGCTCATTATTTAATTAGAAAAATCAGTTAATGGAAGCTGATCTCCTCTGGAGGACTGTCGGCCGGTTCTGAATATTTGGGAGCCCCTGCCACGCATTCTTATTCAGGTCTGGATAAATAAGTTTTAGTGAACCACTGAAATTGTCAGACATGGGCCACTACAGTCCCAGATAATCACCTTTAAGAATACAGGTTTAAAGGTGCTTTTGGAAAGATGACAACTAAACCTCACAGTCACAAGTCACTAAGGTGTTACAAAAAGAAAAAAATTGTTCAGCAGCTACACAGAATCTCCTCTTTTCTATTAAATTCGGCTTTTATTAAACACTTAACTTTATATAAGTCAGCTACACCAGGCATCAGTAAAATTTTCTGCTTCACGTACCAGGGAAATTGTTCATTCCAACAGGGAAGGAGCCACAGCAGTGGATTCTCTGCTAACAGAAGGCTCCCCACGACCCACGTAACATAGACAACAGATAAGCTCAAGTTTTTGCAGGAGCGCATTGTCTCCAAGTAAGAATTTAACAAGACAAATTAAAAGCAGGAATTGAGGAAGCAGGATATGCTGCTCAACAGCATAAAGCACAGCAATGCAGACAAATCAGGGAAGGGGGGGAACTTCTAAGTATGTCTCCTGTCACCAGTTTAGCATATGGAAAAGGAACAAGAAGAAAAGAAGAAGAAGAAATAAGGTATCAAGCCCCAAGTCTGCCATCAGAAACTCCAACGTGGACCTTTTTGGGCACATTCTGCAGTACTGTAGAGTTCGTGCCTACAGAACAGAAGGCTTGGCCACAAGTGAAGGGCACTTCCCAAACCTTTGCAGACCTCACTTCCAAGTGATGGTGAAAGGGTCTCAACATGGTCTGGATCTCCTACAGCTGTTTTGTGAACCAGAAAATGGGCAGCATCACTACCAAATCATCATCTCTGCAGGAACAGGCCTGAACACCAGCGTGCATGTTATGTCCCAATCAATGTATCCTAAGTTCATTTCTGTTTCTATCCTGCCGGAGTGGCCACAAACACAACACTTGCTAATTAAACTCTTCTCATGATTTTCCGAATCAACAACAGGATCAATACTATTCCCTATTTCAGATCATACCTTTAGCATTTTAAAAAGTGCTTTCACAATGATTAGTCATATTTTTTTTTCAATCCGTAATATACCATGCAATGAATTCCAGGCAGATCTGAGCCTCAGGCTGAGCTTGAGGACCCACTGGAAAGACCCGGATACCGCACCCTTGTCCGGGCTCCCCTGTTCTCCCAAGGAGGACTTCCTGCAGTACAACCCCCTGCCTCCAAAGGAGAGCTGTAATAACTTTTTTTCATGTGTATTATGCATATCCACTGTCCCACATGCCGAACCCGTTCAGCCTCTCAGTTATTTGTAGGCCGATGAACCAGATGCACAGCGTAAGTCAAGATGCATTAGACCTACTAAAAATGCCACTATTGCGGTCGGTTTTTATGGGTCCAATAAATCCAAGCTAACTGAATTTACTGTGCACATACTAATCATTTTCACAGATGAAACACTTGCACATATCTGATAGTCATTTGTTCTGGAATTCTCAGCTATCCAGCAGCTGGTGAGAGTGATTGCTGTATGTAGCAATGATCTCAGTCAGGTTGCTGGCCATACCAAAATCTTGGCCAAATTCTCCATTTTCCATTCAGGCAATATCTCTGGATTTTAAAAAATAAATAATCAATTAAAATGATTTATTGAGAGTGAAATACGGGTATAGGGTAGCCATCAGGCAACAAAAGAATGGAATTAAAACATCGTTTTTCATTCAAAGCACTGTATATAATTTTGAGCATCAATAATAATTTTGCTGCAAGCAAAGCTTGCTAATGATGTTTGCACAACAGGAAAGGAAGGGTTTACCATATTGCTATTAGCTGACAACTGCTGCATTGACGAAGAAAACCTTATTCAGCTTTTCCTATTGCTGAGATTTTGCTTTGCATTAAGAACAAAATGTCATGGCTTCCCAATGTAACGTGACAACCAAGAGCATTTTATTGCAAATACAAAGATGGTCTTTGAAAATAATTATAGAACAACAAAAAAAAAAAAAAGAGAGACAGAGAGAAGCAAATACAAAATATCACTTAAAATATTCTTATGCTTAATAAAAAGATCTCGTATTTCATATCAGAAGTAAGAACCTTCTGTTTCTACTGAAACCAATGACACCACTGCTATTACCATCCACGGAATCAGAGTTCTTTGTTTTAAAATGCCAGTAGGCATCCAGCTGGTTCGCGGAAGACGGCAATATACTTCCTTTCTATGAATACAGCCATAGCTAATCTCTGATACAAATCCAAGTTTCCTTATACCCTTTCATAATAATTGGTGACCCAAGAGCTGGTATTCATCCCATTGATACCAATTAGAGCACAGCGATTTCCTGAGTAAAAAAAATCTCCTAGTTCTTTGGATAAAAATCTAAAAAGAAGACATGTTCCTCATTACAACTTCAACCTTTTTCATTTATGCTTTTGCATTGCCTCCCATCATGATTACAGTTTGACTGGAGGAATTACTTTTCCACTATGCTATCAAGCTTTCTAAGATAATTTAAGTTTTTAATTCTATTGTTAAGAGTATAAAAAAACAACCCCAGGTTCTTCCCATCACTCGCTTTGTGGATAATACTCATTTTCCTGCCTCTCACCAGCAATGGGAAACCAAAAGAGACCACGTATTTTCTGTGCTTAATTTAAGACGAAAGAAACACACAAGAACTTGCAATAGCCTTCTGAAAGTGCCACATGGGTTACGTTCACATCTCCTCTTTTTTCACCTAGACTTGATCTGAGCTCACTAATATTTGGTACGCTGGACTGAAACAGAACTGTCACACTTCCATCCACACTTCACAACCGGGTTTGCAAAGCCCGGCCAGGTCCTTCAACAAGCAGAGTTCTCCTCCTTCAACAAGGTCTTCTATGAATTTGCTTCCTTCAGGATTCCTTGCGCTATTTGCCTCTGTGGAAGCACTGTTTTCCTGTATCTCTCATCTCCTCCCTCCTTGCTTCCAAACAGAAAGATGTAAGGAACAGACCACAAAACAAAGATGTACAGAATCTAGGTTCTGTGGAAAGATACCTTCCTAGAAAAGGCTTCCTGCTGCTGCTTCTTCAACATCATGTCTGTCATCATCTACCTCATCTACTTGGTTCACTGCAAAGTTGTCAGGAATGGCACTAATAAGATTATGCTCTAATTCCCAGGACCGCACTCATAAAACAGAACGTTTGCGATGCTAATCACTTTCTTTGGGATAAACACCGTTTATCAGATGAGGGTGGGCTGGTTGGTTGGGTTTTTTTGTTTTAAAAAGCAAGATCAAAACATTACAGAGTTATAAAAATCCCTGTTTTACTGCAGGTTCCTATTTAAGAAGCATTTCAGGACACAACTGCACCCTGAAAACATGGCAATCCTAGATTTACCTTTCCAGACCAAGATATTCAAAGGAATATTCTTCTAAGACTGAACAAGAATTACTGTTCAGCTTTTCCAGACCATGCATCCAGCACACAGGAACAAGAACACTTTTGGAGATACTCGTTTACTTAAAAAGCAAAAAGGTTATTTAGTTATCGAGCATCCCTACATTCATGAAGTACCTTGCAATGCATCAAGCTGGATGAATGCAGTGACTCCTTTTTCTTAAGACATAAATTGGGAAAGATATTTGAAAATTTTTTTCTTCTTCATTTTGACAATCTTCAGGAATGCCAAACAGGGCACACATTTGTGGAGTCTTGACAAGAGAAAAAAAACCTCTCTCCTCCTCGCCCCCAAAAAACCCAAAGAAAGAGGGAGACAGGGTAAAAACACTAGCCAAACAGGAATAACTATTACTTTTCATAGTGGACAGCATGAGTGATGCTATATATAAATCCCTTGATATCCTTCAAGGCTATTAAACTCAATTTTGTTCAAAGATGGGAAAATAAGAGAACATTAGTTCTTGCAAAACTGCAAAAATTGGTATCACATTTGACAATTAAGCAGCAAAGTCATCTGTGAATCCATAGTCTATGGCTATTGATTTAGCTTCTGAGTGACACTTGATAGCTAGATCAAAAGTAAGTTTTTTATTTCTTTATTCTTTCTATTTCACAGTCATGAAATCAGATCAGCTCTCAGGCTTAAAGGAAAATACCTTATGAGGAGAAAAGCCATGAACAGAAGAAAGTAAATGTTTAGTATTTGTAAAACAGATCACAAAATCATGCAGTCATCAACCAAAATCCATTTCCAGAGGATTTTATACTAGCACCGCTTCGGCTTACGTTCAGGTGCTGTGACTTTGCATGCACATCACATGGAGACCAACACTGACCAGCCAGAGAACTAGCTGGGAAGTTACACGGACACAGTGACCAGCAGATGGTACGGCCTGCAAAGGAGTTCCTATGGCTAAAATCATGACAGGAGCAGGGCTGAGTAAGCAAGAGAGCTACTACAAAAGGTTGATTTTTGAATGCAGCAGTTCCATAATGACAATACTGAAAGCTTTTGTAAATGGCATGCCCTGCCGTTCTGATTACAGCATGTGCTCTACTAAGGTATCCATGGAAACTTGAGAAAGAGATGTTACATTTGCTGGATCTGTTTGGCACCAGGGAATGGGGCTAGTTTCCAGTCAGCCTAGTATAACCACAGGTATTCTGATCTTTTAAGCATGGAGACAGCATCAAGAGTCCTCAAATGATGATAAAATCCACAAGACCAAATTGTCACAGGAATCCATTTCCCAAGCAACGACTAGGCAGTGGCAAGGATGTACTAAAGAAACGGTGATTTTAATGTTATTATCCCTTAATACAGAAAAATTGCCTAATCACTGTAATGAGGAGACTTACACCCAAATAGCCCTCTTCAGATCTCACAAGGAACAGGGAAAAAAAAGTAAAGTAAGAATGCAAACACATTGAGCCTCGCGAGGAAAGGCTGTGTGGGATGGGTGGGCATGGAGCGCTTGGGACTGTAAAAGCCTTTGAGAGACACTGCTTCAATCCTAGACAGCAGTCCTGAAAAGCCTTAAGAACATGATCTATCCAGAAATGGACAAATCAAAGCAGTGGTCCCGGATTATCTCCTATGAGAGAAGGAAATAACATAAGGAGAGCAATTTTCCCCTGCATCCTTCTTCAAGGAAACCAACGCAGGTTGGGTAGGCTCCTGCAATAGAGTTTTTCTTCAGAGAGCATAAATGAATAAACTCCCTTAGATGACATAAAATTACTACTATGAAACGCCATCCACATGCACACTTCTTTCTGGACTTCAACTGATACAAATTACTGGAAATACCTCTCAATATTCCTCGGAAATTGCATCTGCAGAGAACAGTCTGAGAGTGTGGACTCAGGCACTGAGGAATTACTGACGGAAGAAACTACAGATATAAGAAAAACCCTCTCCAGGTCTCCCGTTTAATTTGTAAATTAAGATGCCTTTGGAGCTGATCCGTGTGCCCAGAACCCCACAAATCAATCACAGCAGAGCCACCGATTTGGGCCAGCGAGCACCAAACGGCTAGCACGGGAGCAGAGGAGAGCAGCGTGCCGACGGCCGGGCACATCAATGCGGCTCTTAAAGCCGCTCTCTGATGTCCTTGACACACCCTGATGCAGTCCTGAGTGAGGACATTCAGTCAAGTCCCCAGTAAAGAACAAAGGCTTTCTAGCCTGAATTCTGAGTATTTTAGTTTATTTATTTGCCTACTTTATTAGAACTGACTGCATTTTCCTCTTCATTTACATGAAAACCTTCCCCAAATCCCTCCGAGACAGACTTTGAAGGAATTTCCTGTTTCAATACCCATAACTTACACAGTTGACTACTGCTATCTTGATTTCAAAACACTGTAAAGTCCCTGCTTTAGGAGTAGTTATGGCAAAATTTAAAACTTGTATTTGTTTATTTTAAATGCGTATCACCATCCTTCTTAACAGCACATGGGCCAGAGTTGACATATTTTGAGTAATGAGACTTACGGAATGTTCTTTTTAAGACCAAACATGTGGCTGGCCACTGAGAGGAGGCAGTTTCAATTTAACGACCCAGGAGCCAGAACATTTGTCACAGCGAGGAAGATGAGGTCTGCAGGTGTATCACAGGCATTTCAGATCTTGGCAGTGGCAATTCCCTCAGCGCAACACCAACATCTGTGACCTTACATCATCAAACAGCTGCACACTCTTCAGTAAAACATCTGTGAAGTGAACGTACCATTTACAGTCACGACCGATGGACTTCAGAGCTCATTCCCGAAGCAGATTCCAAGCCATCCTGGTGTCTCTCTCTTTTACCATTGGGGAAACAGAGCCAAAGGGGCCTGTGCGATAGTGATGCAACCTGGAGTTTCACCCCTTTCTGTTTTTAACTAGCGAGGCTGTTTAATAGAAAACTGGCAAGTGCTGAACAGAAGCTGAATAAGTAAGCAACTGAAGTCATTTATGGATAGACAAAACACACTAAAGATTTCTAAAGCTGCATATGGAAAATGTCAACATCTACTTTACTTAAAAAAGATAATACAAGGAATATATACCAACTACCCAAAAAGGACATCTTGTTTCGTACCTAATTAAGGTCATGACTGTTCTTGTTCTCCTACTTGGAAGTAGCATCATTTGAGTGCGTGGGGTTTTATTCCTTTCACATTTTCCTTATTGTTTACTGAGAGCCAGTAGAGCTTTTTTAAATACGCAAAAAAAACCAAGTTGCTCCTTAACGATACCTACAGACTAAAACAGCCACAGAGATAAGTTCCTAAAACCATAAATGGTGCGCTCTTTGGAGCCAAACACTTGTGAAATCCCATCTGACACATCGTCAAAAGGCAGAACCCATTCAGGTACAGAAAATGGAGGTGATGGGAATCTTTGGATGTTATTGTTTTAAAACAAAAAGTATATTTTTAAGTGGTTTTTTTAAAGAAAGTGATGGTTGGTGCAATTCCAGAAAAAATAAGTGAAAGCATAGTAGAGGACAGCAAAAAGGGAACTGATCACCCAGAACAGCTTAAAAGAATAAGGAACTAGAAAATTTAAAGTGTTTCACCAAAACAGCAGCTTTAAAAGAAAAAAAAAAAAAAAGAAAAGAAAAAAAATCCAGACTTAATTGTAACAGCAGAAATTTCATCCAGAAGGGGACTCCAGAATTTCAACAGCATTCCCAGGAAAGTGGGAGAAGTTGGCCATGGCAGGTCACATCACCTCAACAACAACAAAAAAAAAAGCATTTGGCAGAAAAGAGCACAAGATGAGACACCAGTCAACTCGCATATAACCCCAGCCACCAGAGCCATGGTCAGAAAGCGAAACAGATCCTAAATCTTGACATTTACATGCAGGGATCAGGTCTTCTGCAGCTGAGGCAGCATTCTGGTCTTCCTGCACAGAACTGGCTCCCAAAGGATGTTCTACCTCGAGCCGACATCTGAGGCTGCAGCAGCCTGTCCCGGCTCCTGGTGACGGTTGTGTTTGAGAGACATCCCGGTCACACCCTCCAGACCAGGCTAAAATCCCCTTACACCATATCTGCATCAGCTACAGCAACCTCTGGTGAGAACAGACCTCCCGGGGTCTCACTACAGCTGGCTGCAGCTTTAGGGAAACTCTGCAGGTAACAGAGCAGGGCAGCTCTGTCAAACACCTACTGCTGTCCCAGTGGGAACGAACTAAATATTCAGACTGAAAGCTCAGAGGGCGACAGTACCACAAGGGAAAACTCGCTGGCTGAATCAGAGTCAGTCAATTGTGAGCCAACGCCTTTAAAAATGCCAAAAGTCAGTATAATTGGAAGCTTTACATGCAACAGCTCCTGGGTACGAACAATTTCATCCAGGCTCACGCTAACCAAGCTGCAGATACCGCAATGCTGTGCTAACTGAAGCTATAAAGATGATTGGCAGGTACTGCATACAACACTTGGCTATTTTACTTATAGACATTTCTTTTACGCATTGTACTATGCTGCAATAAGCGACTGCAGCTTCAATTCTGTCAATACAACAACACTCACTAAATCACATTTTATCCCCAAAGCCCTTTTTTTTTTTCTCTGACAGCTTCAGCATTCCAGTGCATGGAAAGAACATAAAGATTTCTGGCATAACAAATCGTTGCTTTACTACGTGGTCTTATGTCTTCTAACAAAACCCCTCCTGCATAGATTCTCCCTATGTCACAAGATCCTTAATTTCGGTGCTACGGCACGCTAACCTTGCAACTTTGCAGAAAACAAACCACATGATACCCTGTCATGTAAAAGACAAACGAATCTACCAGTCTTCTTCCCTTTGTCAGCTGCATGCTAGAAAATTGTTACAGGTTACTTCAAACCAAACAGACATTAGAGATTTTATTTAGGAAGCACTGAGAGAACATGTAGATGGGGGGGCAGGGAGGGAATCCAGTAGAGCAGGTGATCTTGAAGATTCAACTAGTTTCTAAGTACCGTTTCTTGAGGTTTTGGGGGGGGTTGTTTGGTTTTGTGGTTGTTGGTGTTTTTTTTTTAATGGATACTTTATGATTCTTTCATTCCACTTGCACTGCAATTAAGCTATATTATTAAAAACATTCCCCAAATCCCATTATGATCCGTTCAAACTCGACCTTTTAAGTTTCCCCTTACATTACTACCAGCACCTTGGGCTCAACATTACAATTTCCTCAAATCTTGGCAGCATACAGTGAGGAAGAAGGGATGGAGAGATCAAATGAAATCAGGCTGAGTCTGCATCTCCCTTAGGGTTATTCACCCATATCATTTGTATCCTAGGAACCCTCTTCCCTCCCCCAGTTCCCACACAAGGAGAGACCACCCCTGCCCTGCAAAGGCTGTTTTATTTTTATCAGGCACAGTGTAATCGCAAACGGACCAAAACCATGGAATCCTCGTTTCAAGCAAAAACAAATTTCAGATACCCTCAGCTCCTATGTCAAGTTGGCGAAGTCTGAGACCCGCGGACCCGTTAACGTGGTGAAACGGGTTTTATCCCATCCTTGGGAGCTCTCTGGTGCCCGAGGCTGTGCCAGGATGCCGAGGCTAGCCTCTCACCCCAGACAGCGCTGTCTCTCCCACCCAGCCGCCAGGTCTTTCTTTTTCAGCTCATCAGGCTACTCGATAAAAAAGGTGCCTTCCTTTATTCCACCGTCAGCCCCCGATTTCCAGCCCAAGCCTTCCCCCCTTCTCCCGCGGGCCGTTGCTGGGAAGGGGAGACCCCGACCCTCGGGGAGGACGGAGCCACAAAGCCCCCTCCCCGGCCCCGGCC
>VXAK01004007.1:112343-181370 GCA_013399435.1 Arenaria interpres | reverse complement strand
CCCGCAGCCGCACAAGGGAGCCGGGGCTGCGGCGGCGGCTCGGAGGCGGTGGGGCTCTCGGGGGAGGGGGGAGCTGCGAGGGGCGGCCCGGCCCCAGATGCGGATTTCACGGCTGCTGAAGCAGAAAACCCCTCACGGTGATGGCTATAAAAAGAGCAAGCCCTCCCCGGCCGACAGTGCCACCCCGCCGTATCCGTCTGTGCCAGGGAAAGGGCTCTGGGGTCCTGCCGGGGACAGCCATGGGGGTGTGGGCACAGGTTACGCCGGTTGTTCGCCTTCAGGTTCTCGGGGGGGTGTAGGTACAGCCAACCTAAACACTCAGAAATCATTAACAGGCCCCCCAGTATCAGGAATTACGGGGTAACTTTTACAGCACGGGATTCTTTTCATTTGCCTTTAGAGTCAACTCTCCCGCCACCAGGGCCAGAATCTCTCTTTTCCAGTGATTTTTAGGTAATTAACTTGTCTCCAGGACCTGGGAGAGAGACACCCCTATTGTCACTCCACCCACAATTAAGTTTCAAGAGTTTTCCAAACTCAGTAAGAAGCCATTACAAATTCAAAAATGAAAATAACACCGGTATCCTCCCACGAACAATCCTGGAGCCAGAGAAAATGTTTCGCTGTTTTCCTCCCATGTTTTATGGTCTCGTTCTTTGCTTTCCAGCCTCAGCGGCCATTCACGTTTTGAAAGCACTGCCAGCAGTTCACGTAGGAATAAATAAGGGCATTAACTCCAAGTCCAGCCTCAGCTCCTTGCTAACTCCTAGGCTCAGGAGGTGACTGACGTTCACCACAATGTAAAATCCACCCAAAGTATCTCCTGAGTCCGCTGACCAAAGCTGTCGCTCACGCAAGGCAGGATCCCCGGGAAACTCCCAAGGATTGGGTAATTTTGAAGCAAAACAAGACATTGCAGGTGCTTACTCAGCACCCCCCTTGATTTGGTCCCCGATTTCCTCCTCTCAGGGCATTAGCTCCGCTCCCTGTAAGTTTTAATGCCTCTGAGGACAGAAGGCGCACCACAAAAGTTAAAATTTAAGCAGTAAACTGCTTCACGTCTACACGCCTGACTCATCTCGAGGGCCTTCACCAATCCTGTATGCATTAAAAAGACAACTTCTTCCTGAAATCCACTGTCCTGCCCAGGGCAAAAGCTGAACTTGGTTCTCCACCTCCCCAAATCAGCAGCTCAGAGGGATTTTCTGAACTATGGAGGAGAAGAGAGGGAAGGAGCAGGCGGCGACAGAGGAAGAGCAGCTCACTCCACTCCATCGGCTGGAAGCTCATGGGGACTCTGTGACACAGGGACCGCTCACCCAGTCTGCCCAAAGCCGAGGGCAGGGTGCGCTGGGACAGCCGGCGCTGGGATTGCCGCTTCCTGCTCTTCCCCCGCTCCACGCCAGGCAACAAAGGGGAACATCTGGCCAATAGTCGGCTTTAATTAGCTATTTAGAGTCAGGCTGAATATTTATGCTGTCATTAAACAGCCTCGGAAATAAGAACCCAAACAACTCCAATACGTGGCTTCCTGACAAGAGACTTAAATAGCCGAAACTTTTTCTTCAAATTAAATGCACTTCAATGGTAATTAATCGTAGGCTTTAAAATTGTATTGAGATAATTAACAAAGGCAGAGGGAAAAGAAAAAAAAACAACCAAGGAACACACAAAAACATGTCCAAATTGTATACTTGCAGGAAAAAACTACTGTACGCAGGCTAATTTTCCACAATCCCTCAAGCAACAAGACATCACCCATAAAAATAGCATTTGCTGGGTACAGGCATCTTTCCGAATGTCAAGGCAGTGACTACATTATTCAATATCAAGGCAGGTTGCCTAAGTTACACACTCGGCTGTAGGTGTTGTGAATAATGCACAAGGAGAATATTTGAAGGCATGTGACTGCTAGTTTCAGAAATAAGCCCCTTTTTCCCAGAGCATTTAGGATCTCTCTTTAAAATCTAAAGGAATCAAGTAAAAGAAAAATGCATCTGAAGTAAAATTAGATTCTCAATCTGAAATATGAAACAAAGGACTAATGAAACGAAGGACTAAAGCATCTTAAATTTTGTTTTGTTTTATATAGAACAAAATTAATCGTATAGATAAAAGAAAAAACAATGCATTATTTTCCCCTTGTCATTGCTCTCCCTTGGAAACAAATAAAAAAAGCACAATTCATATGAAAGAAAAGAACATTTTTGAAAAGGTCACTGTATCAAATGAGCCTGCTCTGGGGCTGAAGAGACTTTATTGTTGTTATTTATTCCGTAGGAAGTTTGTCATTTTTATGGTCATTTTGACAGGTTGTTTGGAATCTGTGGTTTTAATGGTTGAGATTTTATAAGCATAAGAGGAAATGAATCTAAACGCAATTATTAAAATGTAAAAATACTGCAAATACATCCATTTGGGAAAGGATGGCACAAGTGAAGTCACCTCCATTCTCTGAACACCTGTTCCTACAAACACCTAGGTGAGCTAATTAGCTCGTCCCTTACACAAGATCCAATTTTAGTGTGAGTCTGGAAAGAATTTTTTTCCTTCTCGGTGAACTAACATCAGCTGGTTAGTACCTTACAGGGGAGTGGCAGCAGAGAGGAAGAACCTTTTTTTGAGTCTGAAACATCAAAGTGTCATTCCATCAGACAACCATGGCACCCATCGGCGTTAAATTCAAGCACCAACCGCCGGAGTTGTGACAGTATTACTCTGACTATGGGGAGAAGGACGATTTCTGCGGTAGCTTGGGGCAGACGTCTCCTTTAAGTTCCCCCTCAAGCATCTACTTGGGACTGAACACCTCTCAAGCACAACAGAGAACAGTGATTTAATACACTGTATTTTGCGTCCACAGAGTACTTCTTATCCGAGGTGATCCCTGGAAAGCTGCAGCCTCAAACCATCCCATTCATCACACAAAAAGTTCAGACACACTGGCATAAACTGACAGTACCAGAATACTAGCTGTCTAACCTGGCTCTGGTTTTAGCAGAGCTACCACATACGTGTTATCCATTAGCATCAATCAAAATTTCATGAGAAAATTGAAGATCGCCACGGCACCCTTCCAGGGCCATATTCACATGTTGTGAGAGCTACACAAAGCTGTGGCTTAGTCAGTAGAGAAGGGCTGCGTGCTTCTCACACATGATTTCGAGGGTCCGAGTGAGGCACTGACGGGGTAGCACCAAGAACCAGTGAGCTGTAAACACCAGGCACAGAGATCTGGAAGGAATATGGGCATCTGAATATTGCTGCCAATGCACCTGACAGCAAGATGCACAGACATTAGTACAGGCACAGAGACCCGTGCACCACTGAAGCCCAACACCCAGCCCAATACTGGGAGAGCTGTACCTTTAAAAAACACACCATATTTAAAACAAAAACAGAGAAAGTAGGTAAGCATGTCTTGCATCTTAGCAGCTCTCAGGAATCCCTCATCAAGCACCGTGTCCATCTGCTCAGTTAAAATTCCTAGGGTAACAGTTTCACACTTGGAATCACAGAACTGTCTGGGTTGGAAAGGACCGCTTCAGATCGAGTCCAATCATCGACCTAACGCTGACAAAAACCACCACTAAACCACGTCCCTGAGCTCCGCATCTACATGTCTTATAAATACCTCCAGGGATAGTAACTCAACCACTTCCCTGAGCAGCCTGTTCCAGCATTTGACAACCCTTTCAGTGAAGAAATTTTTCCTACTATCCAATCTAAACCTCCACTGGTGCAACTTGAGGTCATTTCCTCCTGTCCTATGGCCTCTTACTTGGGAGAAGAGCCTTCAAAGTTTCCTTTTATGTACTTTCTGAAGCATCACTAAACATATAATACCTGAGTTTTGTTTGTAACCTGTATAATTGTTATTGCAGTCTCCTCCTTCATTCCAGTTCTATAGTTTTCCACCCTACAGCGCTTGAAACCCTCCAGTTCTGCTTATTGGTTTATGTACTGAAAACTTAGTATTATTTTTATTAGAGTCAACTGGCAATCTGTTTCCCTAGATGCAGTTGCTATCTTCCCCTTTCCTAAAAACAGCTTTTTATATTAATACTCAAGAAATCTCTGTAAAGACAAGAAGAACTATTCAATGCTGTCACAGCCTTTCAATAAAGCAGTTTATGGAGCACATAAGAATATAAAGGGTTTCTACAAAAGGAACAGATTATAGTTTTCACCTTTTACACATTTCTCATTCCCAGTATCCCAGTCTCTGTTGGAAGTGTATCACTCTGGGAACAGAGCCTGCACAGAATTCTCCAGCAGGATCCCTCTCAGCACATCTGCTCAGCTGTGGGCACTGGACAGGACAAGAGGAAATGGGCACAAACTTGAGTATAAGAAGTTCCACCTAAACACGAGGAGGAACTTCTTTACTGTGAGCATGGTGTAGCACTGGAACAGGCTGCCCAGAGAGGTGGTGGAGTCTCCTTTTCTGGAGACATTCAAACCCCACCTGGACAAGTTCCTGTGCAACCTGCCATAGGTAGTCCCACTCTGGAGGGGGGGTTGGCCTAGATGATCTCCAGAGGTCCCTTCCAGCCCCATATGATTCTATCATTCTATCCCTCTACCCTGGATGTATTCAAAACCAAACAAAAAAAAAACCCCAAACCTAAAATAAACAAAACCCACAGAAGAAACAGATTTATATACCATCATCTCAGTACTACTCTCATCTATATAGAGTAAAAAATGCTATTCTGTCAAGGCATTTTTACCATATCAACCAGGCTGTGCATCCACCGGGCTTGATTTACCACACGTTTCTTATCACTCCAAAAGAAACGAAGCTGCACATGCATCAAACAATAAACTTAGTTCCATTACGCGGTTCCTGTGAACATATACACTGCCTTAAGTAAGCGATGAGCATGTTGGCTCCTGCTGAAGTCAATGGAAGTGGCAGATGGTTCAGCCACCTCTGAAACCGAGGAACTACAGTTGGGCAGGACAAAATTCTGCCTACCTTATTTCTTATGGCCTCTGTTCCAGAGAACACATTGTACCCTCCAGGTGGCATGTTTAAGTATTACAGCTCATACCCTTGTTTTGCAGACTGCTTCACTGAATTAAACAGCATTACCAAAACTGCAATGCTATTTGCAGTGCAAGTAATAATTTTGTCCCTTCAAAATATTCTGTAACAGCCTGAATATACTGAATTTGACAATGTAATGGGGAAAGGACTCAGAAAATTATCAGACTCAACAAGTGACATAGGAGTACATTCTGTCACTGTGCACCTGTGATACATAAAAATGTCATCACAGAAATACATAGAACATATGACCATTACCAGGCTCCTACCTAACTGCTTTCTGAAGCTTCCTGTAGTCCAACTAAATACTAGAAAGAAAAGGCAGCATGCTGAAAGATAAGCAACACATGACTGACATGATACCCAAACCAAATTGCATCCAAGGGGAGAATCTGAAACTAGAATTATATGCAGCTTCCACAGATTGATTACTCATAGGAAACAGAGATTTATGTTTTATGTGGGTACATATCAGTTTAAGAGTGTTTTTTTGAAACTAAGATATTTGAAAAACCATGTGGAGAATACACAAATATAGTAAAAACGTCAACCCAGATCCTCCACGTTAGTATGGAATGAATTGGAAGAGCCGGAACTATAATGCACATTAGATTTCATCCACCTCACCCTGTACCTAGGAAGCAGAAGGGGGCACACTGAGACACATACACGTACAACGGGATAAAAGAAGCTTAAAGGCCAAATGAAGAAATGCAGGCAGCAGAGCCATAGAGTAAACAAGAGAAATAACATCATCAGTTTTACAAGAAACCACTTGCAGTATATAGAGGAATCTATAGCTCCACCTAAGGCTGAACAAACCGATTACTTACTGGAGTAAATCTTAATAAATTCCAGTGACCTCCAGCTTCCATTCGACATTAGGCGATGCAGGAGGACTGGGATATTTTAGATTTTGAAGAGAAATGAAAAATAACCAAAAGCCCTCTGACATTCTTAAGTGTCTAGTGAATACAGGAAAATGTTTTTAACATTATAAACGTATTTTGATAGGTTTGGCAACCTTTAACATTTCATATATATGAACATTATATGATTTGATTTTTACTTCCAAGAATATTATCCAAAAAGAAGAGGTTAAACTGTTGGAAGGAAGACATGTTTTACAAAGATACGCCTTAGAAATGCTCTTGAAACATAATCTGCAAATATAAGTGATACTGGATTTTTTTTTCAGAGTATTACTTTTTTTTAAAAAGAATATTTGATATAGAAAAATATATTTAGAACATAAAATGGTACCATATATTCAATCATGGGTAGATAAAGCATAGTAAATCACACAGATGAAGTAAAAATATACATACTTCTAGGCATAGCGGAAGTGGGTATTTTTCAATGAATCCACTGGTTGAAATATGTTCTTAAGAAAACATTTAAGAACATTCCAATAACTAACACATTTGTTAAAAATTAAAAGGCTAAATAATCAGTGAATCACTATGAGTCATTTATTTACTTTTGGTTAAAATGTGTGAACTGAACGGTGTCTTGAGTTATCACCACCACTTCTGTCTGTACGTTCTTTGCTAACTACCACATACTTCTATTTTTGGAATCTTTAACGAGGGCATACACTTAAATTAAAGTACATAATATCCCAGATGAACAGAGTGAGGTTTTCCGTTCTATCTAATTTATCTCACCACAGCTTACATGAGACCTCTGATCGTTTTTTTTCTCCCTAATCACTGAAGGGATGCCAATTCCATATGATTATACCACTCTATCACTTGCTGTAAAAACTCTCTGAAGACAGACATCGATACCAGTTCTCGTAGATTTCGAAACATGGAGTCTAGTATGCTAGAACAAAGATGATGAATCAGTAAAATCATGTTATTCCTGCAAAGGCGAGGAATTACCATTACTGTTAGCAAGTAATTAAAAAGTCAAATTGCATAATAAGTAACAATCCAACAGTTATCTCACAAAGACATTACTCTTTTAAAATAATTCATCTTAGACAAGATTAGCATCACTGAAATACGTAATATATTTCGCTTCTATAAATGAATACTGAATTAATTACAATAGTTACATAAAGAATAGAAGCCAAAAAAAGCTATTTCCTGTATTTACACAAATGTAATTGAGAATACAGTTTGTCCCTGACATCAGAATTCAATAATAAAGCAAGCAAAAAATAAAAAGATGGCAGAGCTCCACTGACTCAAAATGTATTTGAAATCCAAAACCATAATTCAAATCCTGCTTTGATGAAGTATAAAGCTGTGAGTTAGAGAAGTCCACTATTTGTCCATTCTCATTTAGATAAAACAAACTGCACAGAAATCTTTTAAGTGGCACATACAATGCAAGAAACATCCTTCCTCTTATTAAATCTGTTGGATCTGCCTGTGGTATTTTCAGTAATGATTTATTATTTTAGTCGTCTTTGCCAGCAGAAAAGAATGTTGTTGACATTCCTTTAAGTGTTTAGCCTAAATTATTATTAAACTGCTCAAGTCTGGTAATTCAACAAACAAAAAATTAGTTCAACAGAAAAACTAATACTCTAGTAAATGTTGCCACTTTCTTAAACTTAACTGCCATAAAGATTACGCTCTGATCCTTTGAAGAAACATAATGAAATCTCATTGAAAAAAGAAGAATCACATAACATTGATCCCATTAGTTGCAATGGAAGATTTGGGTTTTATTTCTTGGTGAAGATTACCATTTAGAAAAAGCCACAGCGGATTGTTTTAGTATACTCTGTATGCACGTGTATCTTATAAAACCAGGCTTTTCGCTGACCACAAAAATATTCCATGCCTTTTTATACTTAAGACATGATGGCAAAACCTGGTGCAGCTTCTTTCAGATGGATTCAAAATCTATTCAAATCAATGGAAAATCTCCAATTACTTTCAATGATTTAAAATCAGGCCCTGAAAGGCTGAAGGTTCAGGGAGAGCTGCCTTGTGTCCGGGAACTCTATAACAGGGGAAGTAATATGTAATGTGTCTCTGATACAGATATTCTTTAGCTTCATTAATCCGTGCTGTTACACAGAAACTGTGATTGTCTCCATCACCAGGATGACCATCACAGAATTTGGATTCAGATGTTTTAAGATGTCTGCCACACAATAGGAGTTTGGGGGTTTGTGATTCGTTTGTTTTTTGTTTTGGTTTTTTTTAAAAAGGAGGACAGAACATGCTGAAAAGGAGACCAGATTGCTTTCAGGATCTTGCAACACCAGCAGATCTCAGCAAGGACATTTAGAAACCCAAATAGAGCAAATGCACAGAGATTAATGCGTCCACACCTCAGATGATCTTTGTTCCTCCAAGGTCTCTGGGCTCCGAGAGTAAATGTAGGTGCTTCTTTAAAATCAGTTCAGCAGAAAATGTGTGTCATATGGGCAGGGTGCATGCGCAATTAAAAAAAAAAAAAAAAAAATCACCACAGGAAACTGCATTTGGTTTGTTTAGAATGACAGCATAACATTTCATACAAAAAGAAGTGCTTGACACTGTTTATAAACAGTGAAATAGGTGTAAAAGTACTGTTCAAATCCATTTGACATCTCTCTTCCAAAGGACTGTATTTTTGGCTGACTGCATATTTTCAATCCTTTTCCTTAAGCTTGCACATGACTGTTCTGTTATTTGGAAAGTAGTGACCTTCTTTTACTAATATAAAGAACGGGCAATTTTAAATTTGAATGTACAAAACTACTGCCATTAAAGTATAATTTAATGCCATGCCCAATGCAGGAGCAGTCCTCCTCCTGGAAAAGCCTTCTTCCAAAGAAATGGAAAAGAAACAGTCAGAGACGACAAGCCTATATCAAATCAAATGGTTCACTAACATAATTCTGGTACTAGCATAAAGTAGGTCCTCAGATTGCGTGACTTAAATAAAAACGTTTAGTAAACAAAAAATAAATATGAAGGTACTGCTCAAGAAAGAGAAGGAGCACATGGTGAGGAATTTACAGTGAGGAGTGACTGGCAAGAGAAGAATAAGCACGGGGAGATAAGAATAGTATTTTCTAAAACAAGGTCATTGCAGAAAAGGTTTCAGATTCCAGTCTATGTTTATAGCCTTTGGTGTCAAGCTGTCCAAGAACAGATCCAGAAAGATTGACTTTGTAAAAGTAAATTTTCTCTGTCATCCTTTTTCTCACCCGAGGTGCTATCTGTCAAGGCCTATAAACTTCACTGGAGATAGATTATGTTAATAAGACATGAAATACAGTATATAGCTACAGGGAAAATAGGGTGCTTGTATCAAATACATCTCCCTGTTCACTGATGCAAGATCTGAGGGGCACATTCTACAGATAAATGGGTTTGGAATGACATTAATTTAAAATTGTATTCCCAGTCGTAAACGGACCACACAAACAATGGACAAGTAAGCAATCCAAATGTTACCATGAGTAATTATTTATGGTCACTCTTCTTCAAACTCTTTGATGCTGGATATTTAATCAATACAAAGGCAGCAACTTAACTCTCATCATCACCATTTTGCACTCAAGGTAACTCAAACAAGAGCTTTTAAAGTCAGTTTTTCACAGGCATCCATAACTCATTTTCCGTAGCACTGCATGGGTATTGTGAGGGCTCAGTATCTCTTGATACTTCAGGTGGGAAAAACAATAGTTCAGAAGCACTCACTAATTTTGAATGATCAATTTTAGATTTCCAAAGAGTCTAACTTACTGCTGCTGTCTCTGAGATGCAGCTGCTCAGCATCAGAAAGAGCAAATGTCCAGCAGTTAGAGCACTCGGAGATATCTAGATGCCTATCTTGATTTTCAAATTCACAGAGGTACCTAATCCTCAGTGCAAATCACAGGAGATAATTGTAAAGTTGCTTTGCAAAGCCAGCTGGAGAGCTATCTCCATTGCTAGATCCTTCGACAACCTTACTGGCACAAGTAATTCCCCCTGTAATAGAAGTTTCTGTGTATCCATGTGTTTCTAAGATATCAGATTCTGTTTGCAACTGTGAGGATTTTTGCTGGAAAGAAAATTAAGTTTGCCTTGAGGAGGTTCTCTTAGAACTGTGTCTTCCTACAGGTATTTGAAATTTCAAGGACTTTGACTGGATACATATGGTTATCACAAAGAAGGGAAGAAAATTGTACTTATATGTGAAATCTTCTTATATGTTATGTATGAACGAGTTTTCCTTGGATACATACCATAATTTTAGATAAGTAATTTCAATTCACTGCTGAATCTCCTTGTTATAGCCTCTTCTGTTTGTAATGCTGCTGTATTTGGCTGGCCCTTCTCAACTGGCACAGTTGAGGTAAGGACTGGTCTCTATCTAGGCCCTTGTTGACCAGCTAGAGACTGCTGCTTCCTCAAAGTCCTGCTGTAGCATACTTCTAAGCCGGTAGGTACCGGAGTTACTGCCAACCGGCAGATGCTGATAATCTCTCACAGCTAGTAAGCTGCCTGCGGTATCAGCTCCAGCTGATGCCTCGGGAACTGAAGCAGGATTTTTACAGTATGACTTTCTGTGTTTTCACTGCTAGTGCTTTCAAACAGGTGTTCTGGTGGTCAAGGAGACCTGAACTTCCTCTTGCACTCAAGATATGGAGGTTCAGGATCTTTCCCAATCATACTCAGGAGATAACAGCATTCTGCAGACATGTGTACCACCTTCTTCATGCCTCTTGTTCACACACTCATGGGGATGATTTAGACGTGCCTCTGACTCCAGAAGAAATTTCATGTTTAGGAATCCCAAAGGAAGTACCTGCTTGCTTAAAGACCATCTTAGTCCCATCACAGTTCTTGATGGTCCTGTCTTGGTTAGTGAGATTTTTCTCTCCACACAGCTGACATCTGTGGGGCCGCTCTGGGTTACCCGGCACTTCCCTGTAAATTGCTTGAGGGAGTCCCAGAGCTGAGGACTCATTATAGCTGCAAGGCTCATTGGAGACAGGCAGTGCCAGGCACTCAAGTGTTCAAATACCTTTAAAGGTCTAGGCCTGAGCCAGATGGATTTCTCTTTTATTACAGCAAGAGGTCTTTTAAATACCTTCATGTGAGCAATGTCATTTGTTATAAAAGAGCAAAACAATAACCCTGGAAAGCATTTAAAATTTTAATTCCTTAAGGGAAAGATCTCCTTAATTCTCCCTAAAATACAAAATGTCCTTAGAAACCAGAAGTTTGTTAGTGGCCATGTGAGACACCACCCTTGCATCTGGAAAGAGAGGGATGCAACGGTATGAATCCATTAAGGGATGCATATCTGCCTAACGTCTTTGTTTTCAGGTAAACTGCTTGCCAAGCTGCCTCCGCTGCTCAGTTCTGCAGCGTAACATAATCTGAAATATATGGGACAGTACTGTACAAATGCCAGATTTAATTTATATGCCTAAATTAAATAGACCTACGATGCAAAGCTGAAGCCAAATGTGGATTTATGCTTAAAAGTAACCAAGGGGGGACCTAAGGCATGTACTTTTGCAGTACAAGACAAAAAGGTTGACCACAACTTCATACTTGCTTGTCTGACAGCCATCCCCACAAACCAGCGGGCATGCCAGCCCCACAAGCCCACAAAACCCTACTAAAAAAGGCCAAAATCAAATTCTTTGCAGAATTTTTCCAGTAGAGGTTCCTCTCTCAATCATTTCTGCAGGAAAATCTATGAGAACAGAAAAATACTACACTCTAATTCAAAACCTCAAAAGGTGCAAAAGAGGCAAGTTAAACACATGTCCACTGGGTCAAGGTTCCCTAATTCATTGTATCCAGCTCCCTCAAGGTTTAAAGCCGGGAGGAGAGGAAGGGTGAGGCTCTAAGCCTGTACTCTTGCTGTTACATCAACTTCTGCAGTTAGAAGTCATCCAGACAGATGATTTCAAAATCATGCTGGATTCAAACTGTTCAGGGCTTCGAACACTTGAAACATTCTCTTTAAATAAGGCAGCAACGACTTCCCATAGCAGCCAAAGTTTCCGATGATTGCAGTGCATTACTCAAGATACCATGTGCTACACTAATCTACTCCAGAGGTGACGGTGGCACAGAAAACTGTGTAAGGCCAGCATCTGAAAGGAGAGGTTGCAGACTCTTGGGCAAACAGAGATGATAAAAGCATTCCTGGCAGTCGTCGCTATCTAAGCATTCTGAAACAGCCAAGGACATCTTCAGACTGGCATAATATCATCTTCAGAAATTCCACTCTCATTATCTACTTCGTTTGTGCAGTGCTTGTTTTGTCCCTCAACAACCTTGCATGACCCTCTTTGAAGCCAACGGAAGTTAAGCACAGGCAAGAACAAAATGAAAATCAACTCCTTGCAAAGCAACCGTACACAGGCTTTGAGTTGACAGACAAACCTGACACCACTAACATTTTTAGATAAATATCACTCTGATTTTCCCCTTCAGGCCCAAACACATACCACAGACCCAATTAGGAATCAAAATCACAATTGCCAACATGTTGGTGATGAACTGGACACATCTTAAAAACAGAAACAAAACCACACAGAAAACCCAGATGCAAGATCAACAAAAATGTAAAATAAAAGCTAAACTGACCAGAGAGAACAAAAGTCTGTGATCCTGCCCCTACATTTCACAAAAGTAACAAAAGATGTCGCGCTGCTCAAACTGTTTGTCCCAAGGCCTGAATTTTACAATAAATTTGTATCCTTGGCTTACCTTTTCTTCTCAGGCATAAATAAAGTAGCCTGGAGGCTTCATTCAGCGCTCTCTACAAAACCTGCAAGCACTCAGTCACTGACCAAATACTCATACCTTTTCAGCGCTGGTCTCACTGTACCTGCTTTTTGAGTATCCCCACACACGGCATACAACAAACGAAAAAAGTTATGACAGGAGCTTTAGAAACACACAGCCAGTGCTTCCTGCATGGCTAATGACATGTCCCACCTAATTAATTTGTGCCCTTTGATGCAACCTTTTTCTTCAGCCAAGTTAATATGCAGGCTTAACTCGTGGAGGAAATCAATCAAGTTCTGCTTACAGTTCCAATACCGTAAATCTGAAGCAAGCTCATTGTTCTATTCCCAGTGTCACAGAAAGAGAGTATTTTAGACCAACAGCCCTGTGAAATGGGATGCATATCTAAAACCAGACAGTAGTACTGCAGAAAGATTACATTTTAGATTAGCAACAATGTCCCAACATCACACAAGGAAAACAAATGCAAGGCAGCTTTAGGAGCAATAATTTGAATATTCTGTCAACACCACCAAATTCTACAGTAATTGCAACAAAAAAACTTGCTCTCATTGGTTAACCACACACCATTCAGCAGCCATTAAGAAATAAGAAAAAGCTTAAGATGTACAGAGGAAGAGAATTAAAAAATTATATCTCAGATACAAAGCTATGTTAAACATGATGCTCTCACCTGGAATCCTGTGCTCAGTCATACTGCCATGTAAGATGCGTAACAGCCAAGCAGGGTTCAAAGGACGTTGTAAGAGTGATTTAGAGACATTTTTCCATATAACAAGAAATTGTTAAGATTGAGACTGACACAGAAGACAGACAAAGGTTTCTTGACACACAATTCTTCCTGATTAGACTCACTGGGTAGCGTTCAAGGGCAGAAGAGAGAACGTTAATTCCAACAACTACCACATGTCTACATGTCTTGAATTGGAAAGAATAGTTATGAACAAGCCTTGTAAGCCAAGAAACTAGAAGAGATGCTGCAAGAACATCAAATGGCGAGTTAGAACATTCCCCAAAAGATGACTAGTAAACTGCCAAAGTAATCATCTACCCTATCTTGTAAGCATACATACCAGAATCACACTTTGCAGCCACTAAAAAGCCACTCCACAAGAAGTCTCAGGTGTGTAAATGAAATCAAGGATGATACTAGGAACTTCCCTGTTTCTGGAAGAAGTCCTAGGTATTTCTGAAAGCACTTTTCTGCAGTCAAGAGACATCTGTACGTAGGCCCAAGTAAATAACAGTAAATTCCCACTCCAACTAACAGGTCCGTTGCAGCGGCTGAACAACTCTCACAGAAAGCTTTGAGAACAAAAAGCTACCAGGCATGTGAACCAGAAGCGGCTACGATTCAGGGGTAACAATCTCACATACAGGCATCTGCCCTGCCATCTTAATTTCTGGATTTTATTGACAAGCTTAAAGTTTTAATTTTAAATTATTTATCTTTTACTAGCATTTCTGTCCTTTTTTCATTTTCAATGCTATAACATACAAAACCTATGTGTTGCAACTGTATCGGGAGACTGGAACTAGGATTAGCAGCACAAACACATTGAAGAGAGATAGAAAACATCTCACAGAAGGCATAATATGGTTGAAACTTAAGCTGAAGTGCTACCACAAAATATAGAATTGCTGCCTTGTGAAAGACTTTTATTACAGTCATCGTTTAATCTTGTATATTCTTTTTTGTGCTAAATCATGATTGTTTCCTTTGCTTCTGATAATAATCCAAATCTGATGCCCTAATTATGTACTCCAGTAGTTTCTAGGACATTGGTGAGTAAAAAAAAAAAAAAGGACACAGCTGCATCATGTCACTGGAACTATTCACCTTCCCACTCAAAATATTAGTGTCAGCTCAGAAATGCACCAGAAAGGTGTCCAGTGCTTTTGCCACCTGCAAACTCTTGCCAGTCAGGGAAAATGAGAAAGAGTTCTCAAATAATGGTAGGAAATGAATAGTCTCCAGCTCCACAACACTGGGAAAAATCTGACCTTTCCTAAACCAACCTGGAAGATCCCCTGTGTCTAATGTAGAAATATGTGCATAAACAAACATCAGTTAAAACCTGCATCCACTGCTCTTTTTTGCCTTTTCATATAGAAAAGATTATCAAAAGCACAGGGACAGATGAGCCCCAAATTCTCACCTTCTTTTGGAAAATTTCTGTTGAAATATCATGGCTGGAATCCACAGTTACATATACCTTGTCCTTTTATCACATATGTTCTGCATTTCTTATTAACTATCCCATAGATTTAGTTTGTTGAAAAATCCTAATGTCATTTTTTTGCTACGAAACACATTAGCACTGGCGTTTTCTCTGGATGGCTCTTCTAATGGTTTCTTAGACGCTGTTCTGGTTTATTTTTTTAAAACGTTTCCAGCTTATTCAGAATCATGCTGCTCTTGGAATCTCTTGCTGGACCCGTTGTTCTCTCTGTGTTACTGTGTCATGTCTTAAACTACATTAAAACAACTTGGAAACTGAGAAACAGGATTAAGTCCTTGTTATTAATCTTTATGGCTGTAACAAAGCCTAATGGGAAACTGAAGGGAATTCAGAGAAGGGTGAAAATGATTGGGGTGCTTGAATAGTACATATTTAATTACTTTCAGAAGGCAGTGGCTAACTACCTTGGGTGTAACCAGCGCTACCAACCTTTGACAAGAGCTGGAGGAATACAGGGTCAGACTCACAGTAGCAGGAGAGAATTTTTTACTGTTAAAAAAAACTGTAAGAGAACGAAAAGATGAAAAGCAATGTTTATACTAAATACGACAAAGTATTTTAAAATTGTAAATATGAAATTCTGAACACATCAGATGGGAAAATTTAAGACAAAAAAGCAAAAATATTCTGCAAAGGATCATATGATATTGGCAGGAATTTAGTATTATTATTACTAGATGAAAGAAGGGGCCCCAGCCTCATTGATACCAAATGTAATCACATTGATGCTTAACTCCACCAACCAAAACCACTTCTCGGCAGATACCTCCGAAAGGTTAAGGCCAAATGGCAATGTTTGCAAAATCAAAGGAAATTTACTGTTAAATTTTAAGGATAAATCTCTGCTTGATACAATATGTTCGTAAAAGATCTTAAAAGAACAGGGAAGCATCGTGAGACATAACAGATAGGCAGGAAATAAGTTTCTGGGCTTAGAGAAGAGCTTCATGGCAACCTCTTCCGCTGGCTTGAAGTATCCACTCTTTCCAGCTGAATCTATCCCACACCTTCTGCCTGCATCACACGGCAGGACGATGCCACATGCTGTGACCTTTCTCCTGGCACATTGTAGCTAATCCTAAGGCATGTCCATGCTTCTAGGAAGTTCTGGTTTTATTGCACGTGTATAGATCTACAATTGTCCATGGGAACTAAGGCTGTCTGAAGCTGCTCTATGTATTTGCAGAGTTTGGGACAGATGACAAAAGGGCACTGATGACACTCCCTGAGCACTTCACGCAACCCGTTTCTCTCTGTTAGGTTTCTTAAATATCTATCAGGCTCCAGCACAGAATTACCTGAGGCACACAAGAAAAAAACACAAAGCCGGGATTTTTCTGTTGCTCCTAAAGAAAGTTTGGCTCCAAAACCCAATAGGGCATAAAGCTCAAACATTTTCTCTACCTTTGAAAATCTCAGCCAAAATCTCAGCTAAGACTGAGCTGGCCTTAAACTAACACCTCTCCTTTCAGAAGGGGGAAGGGAAGACATCCTAATTCTGGAATTTGTTTTGCCCCCAATCTCCCAGAACTCAACTGACTATCAAACCATACTGTGACACTCCTTCCTTACATATTGGAAGAAAGTTAAATTTCAACAAATGTGAGCTGGGAGGGATGGGCTGTCTCCCATTTAAAACCCTCTAACACTTTTTTGCTTACTTTGTTTTGCAATTGTTTTAAAACCATGCTGTGGATTATGGATAGGAATATTTTAGAACAAATAAATAAATGGGAAAGAGTAGTTTTGCAGTATCGTTGTCCCACCACCACCACCTTTCTTTCGCTTTATAGGAACAGCCAGGACAAATGCAGAGGGTGCTTGACCCAGCAGATAATGGCCAAGGCAAAAGGTCATGTACAAAAACTTAGCTTCCAAGAAACACACAGTTTTAGCAGTTATCACTAATTGACACTGAGGAAAAGATCAGACTCCAAGTACTCAGATACTCCCTTTTTCCTTATCTGTCTGTGAGTTAATTGCTGCCTCTTTCTCCGCATCAAGAGAGGCACCAGCCACTGATGGAACCAGAGTGCCCAACTTTTGAAAGAGTCACATGCATTGACCCAGACTTTTCCAAGTGACCTTTCAAAGGCCATTCTGTGGTGCTTCTTACAAAACACATTAGAATTGTGATCTTTCTTTGCTGTCCCTAATTATAAGGCTAATCCAATTCTCACTAAACACAACAAAGGTTTTAATATTGGCTTCAGCAGGAGTGGAAACATGGAGTTTTATTTGGCATCAAAGATGATCTACTGTTCACAAGGTCATGGAGTCTGGAATTGAGAAGCTGTAACTTCTTCAAGTTACTCTCATGCTCTACAGTTTATTGGAAAGAAGCTTGTGTTGTTTTTCAAAGAGCTGCTTTGTGGATATATTTAACCAGATCCTTGGGAAAATCCTTCTTGTGCTAAAATTAGGATTCAATGACCCTAAAAGACCAAAGTTTCTGTAACACTAGGTAGAAGTATAATCTGTGTAGTTGGTTTTCAGACTATTTCAGCAGACTCCTTGTCTTTATCCAACAATGCACTGCCATCCTGTGGTTCTCTATGTCAACTACAATATTTTAGATATTCTGATGCAAGACTCCTAGGATGTTTTCACAGATCTTTCAGAGCTTTAATTTCTATTATGTTAATAATGTACTAACATTATGCTTTTGGGATATATATTGAGGGTTTCCAAAAAAACGAAACAAATAATTTGATTCCCCTTTCAAATGAGAAGAATTAAAAAATGTTCAATAACATCGCTCAAAATGGACTGTATTTTGTTTGCTTTAATTTAATAGTGGACTGTTTCTAATGCAGAGCAATGCCATCCTTCCATTTTATGAATCCAAAAAGGAGTGAGTTCTTGAATTAACTGTATTATTTTATTTCATATATGTGTGTTTATGCACATAACTTTATTGATCTCATGTTCAGTTTCTTCTCTGGCTTAAGAAAGAGCAAATGGCTTTCTAGTCATTCCCGCAATCTTTTCTCTTCTAGCAATACCTTGCTGTCTTAACCCTTAATATTCACCCATGGATCCCGATGGGCCAAACCACAGAAAGTGGTGAATTTCTCTTGCTTTGCACAGATCTGGTCTTAAACGCAGTTGCGCTAGAAAAGGTAAGCTCTTCAGAATCTTAAATTCAGAGGAAAGTTGCACTAAGGAAAACTGACTGATCTTTCAAAATACAGAAGAGTGAGACCTTGCCTTGTTTACTCTACTATAGGAAAAAAAAAGCACTATGATTACCGTGAGCTTATCATTCACAGGGAGCCAGTCATTTCCTCTCTTAGAAACACTCATGCAAGGTCCTGGCTAATCCAATGATAACTAGTCTGCAGAAAAAACTCACTATTTCTGTTTTTTCTCTGGAATTTTGCTTTTAATAGCTAATCCTGCTCTTTTAAAAAATTCATCTGGCTTCATAGTGCTAGGAAGCCCATGCTGGCCAGGAAGGTCAAGAGTTGTGGGTGGCACTTTATCAAAGGTGGTTGAACAGAACAGACTATTTCAGTCGGAACATACTTGCATTGGTCATCTAGTCCAACTGCCTGACCACTTCAGGGGTGACCAAAAGCTAAAGCATGTTGTTAAGGGCTTTGTCCAAATGTCTCTTGAACACTGACAGGCTTGGGCCATCAACCACCTCTCTAGGAAGCCTATGCCAGTGTTTGACCACCCTATCGGTAAAGAAACACTTTTTAATGTGCAGTCAAAACCTCCCCCAGAGCAGCTTTGAACCATTCCCATGTGTCCTACCACTAGATCCCAGGAAGAAGAGATCAGCACCTCCCTCTGTACTTCCCTCCTCCAGAAGCTGTAGAGAGTAATGAGGTGGTCCCTCAGCCTCCTTTTTTTCCAAACCAGACAAGGCTGAAGTCCTTAGCCACACCCCATAGAACATTCTTCCAGCTCTTTCACCAGCTTCATTGCCCTCCTCTAGTTGCATTCAAGGACCTTCACATTCTTCTTAAATTATGTGGCCCAGAACTGCACACAGAATTCAAGGTGAGGTNGGGCACACTGTTGGCTCACATTGAGCCTGCTGTTGACCAGCACCCCCAGATCCCTTTCTGTTGAGCTGCTCACCAGCTGCTCCTCTCCCAATTTATACTTGTGCCCAGCATGACTCTGTGCCAGGTGGAGCATTTGGACTTGTTAAATTTCATCCTATTAATCATTGCCCAGCACTCCAGTCTTTCTAGATGCCTCTGCAAGGCACCTTGTCCCTCAAGAGAGTCAACAGCACCCCCCAGTTTGGTACCATCAGCAAACTTCCTAATGGTGCATTCAACTCCTGCATCCAGATTGTTAACAAATATATTGAACAGAACTGGCGCTAGAATTGAGCCCTGAGGAACACCACTGGTGTTCTATATCACGCTGGTGGGGTACTTTCTAATAATTTGATTTTGGTAGGCTGGTGCAGACTCGGAGCTGTTACTGCTCAGTGAATAACCAACAGCTTGCTTTAATGGGCTGTCTCTATTCTTATTCACAAGGATTGCAGCATTCAGGGCCACTCAGTTCTTACTTCAAAATCAGCAACGTGCTTGCAGAAGAGAGCATTCAAAGCTGACCCCAGGTATTTGTTATTGCCTGTCCACGGAAAAAGGTATCCCTGACCCAATCATTAGTACAGTTACATTATTAATGGTATGTAATAATAAATATCTTTCTGACCTAATGTTAATAAAAAATCAAATCTGCTTTCCTTCTGGCACTTACATACCTATATCTATACTTGTAAAACTCACATGTGCATATAATTTATACATATGCATAAACCCATAAATTTACATTACCTTTATACATTTAATTTCCTTTTTTTATAGTGTAGCCCTTAACTGTCACATAGGGAGGACAGACACCCTGGAATATCCGACAGGTTTTTCAATATATTATGCCATATACTGTATTACATCACTTTCTATTATGCTCCATAAAATACGATTTATAAAGAAGTCTTTCAAAGACACCCATCCTTCCCACCTCCCTTATTTTGATGTTTCTCCTGCTTCTCCGTTTGACGTTTCACTCTCTGTATCCCTCTCTGTACCAAGTCCGTGTGGCTGGACCCAGCAATCCAGAGGAGGGCGTCCTATTGCTTTGTATAATGACCCGCTCTCCTGGAGCCGAGTCCAGACAGAGCCGTGGGGAGGAGGTGGCAAAGAACCAGGGCACTGTACAACAGCCCAAAATCAGCACTGCATCTACCGCATACACTTAAAAGGGGACAGGTGAGTACGTTAAGCTGAGACACACTGCATCCTCCTGGGTAAATCTCCCTTAACTCTGGGAGACGGCTCCCCTCTGGAATCTGGGTGCTCTCCAGCTCCGCCTGCAGCCTGCTCCGAAGCCCCCCAGCACCCCACAGACTCCACTCAGCCATCACTTGCTCTCTCCCTGACTTCTCCAAGAAAATCATCCCACAGCTCTTCTAAGATTTCCAGAGGTTTTTGCAGCATGAAAGGTCTGGAGTGAAAGGCGAAGATTTTGACCCCAGTCAATTGCCTGAGCCGTTAAACACCAATTGCTTCCAAGAATTTTAGGCCAAACTCACAAATCCGTATTAGATATTGAACCTGAGCCAGTCCCTACCAGAAAAGAGCTCCCACATCCCTTGCGAAAAAGATTGTTCAAAATTGGACACCCAGCAGCTCATGCCATCATTAAAAACAGCTCTTTTGTAAACAGATACCAAAATGAGCAAGAAGTGGCATCCTAAAATATTATGGAACTTTTGGGACAACAACCAACATAAAAAGCTTATCAGAGAATTTGGATCTCTGAGTTCCAAAGGAAACACCTGCAAACTCTGCCCCTTCTCAACAATTTATGAGACCTACTTTACCAATACTGTGCCTGGGGAAACCCTTAATAAATCACGAATGAAAGAAATCCTGCCTCTGAATAAGAGTTCTCTTTTAATCAGCACCTTTATAGCAAGAAATTGTTTTATTAAGGTAAACATCTTTTCTATAGTCAAAGAATATTTTTAAAAGGGAAAAGCTAGTCATGAAAAAAAAGCTTCACTAACCTCTGGGAGGAGCATCTTCACTTAAAATGGCAAAAATATTTCAAATATTTCAATACTTCAAATTGCCCAGTGATGAAAATAAAAAAACACTCCAGGAACTGTATATTTAAAGATAATTATAATGTATATGAATTTTGCACTATTTAAGTATAAACTATTTATAATGTTATTAACCACCACATAACTATTACACAGAAATAACTACTAAAAATAATATACTATATTAGCATAGTATTAATATACTATAGTATATTAGTATAGTATAATAGTTATATTAATATACTATTAATAGTTAATAGTATTAAAATGCTATTTTTAACATTTTAATTCCACTACATTTCAATGATTTGAGTTGGTCAGGTTTTTTACTGAGTGGAAGCTGGGATAGCTTTCATGTCTTCTGCATTCTGCTGCTGTATTGCTGAAGTCAACAGGCGCTTTTTCATTGACTTGAGTAAGAATTGAACTTTACAGCTCTAGTCAAAGGGAGGGATCTTGGAACACCTCGATGAAAGGCAGGCATTTGGAATTGCTAAACACAGTTTTTGACAACTTCTGGTCAAATGAATATCTCTAGGCAGTTATCAAAAATGTAGACGATATCATACTCTGCTGCCCTGAAAATACACACTTCTATATTTTCAAGGCTTTTTTAAACCTGAATTTCCTGTCTTCCTCTGTGAATTGTTACTGTTCATAGTTAAACAGTTATGACGTTTCACTCCTGGGACGTTTCATACGTTTCAGCACCTGCTGGTGCTGTATCTGCAACATAGCTTGCAAAGTGCCTTGAGTTCCTTTCAAATGAATTAGCACATAAGATGATGAAGTTGACCTACGTAACACATGATAGAGCCAGCACAGGCAGTTATATTTGGCCAATGAAAATCCTCATTCTTTCCACAATATTCAGCGGGTTCTACAATTTTTCTCTCAACGGGAGACAAAATGTTAGGTTACAGAACCCTTAAAATTCCCTGCTGGATCTCACAGAATCTGCAAGTCCCACCCTGCGGGGAATGCCACTTTCCGGCAGTCTCTACACATTCCCTGAAAGAGTTCAAATTCTTTACACCAATTGAACGCATTTCTCGTCTCGTTTGAATGGCAGACTGAATGGAGACACTTGAGAGTTCTTGGTCGCAGACATTCTAATTGATCTCTTGGCTGCAGTATACTGTAATTTGTATGGAAATATGCATTTCTCTGTGTAGGCTGTCCTGCAGTGGACTAAGCATAGTCATGTCACCTAACAAGAGCACTTTATGAACCATAATTTTCTCTGTTCAAATTATATCTCTCAACTTAGGAGTTACATGAAGAACCTTTCCATATACACACACACAGGAGAGAACCTGTCAAAACATATAGCTTTGATAACATTGACTCAAAACCTGAACGCTTAACAAGAGCCCTCTATGAAATAAATGGGGAAGAGGCTAAAAATCATGTTTTCTTAGGCTGAAGTGCTTTCCACACTATCTGTAAGACAAATTTAGCTGGGGCATTTGCCGTGCAAATCTCATTAGGTAGGCTGGTAAGTTATGCACGCAGAAACAGACTTCTAAGGATTGCTCTGCAATGAGGGGGAATTGGCAGCACACAGAGCACTTCCCTTCCCACTCCCTGTGCTGTGGGATCTGGTGAATCCCCAGCTGTGCTATAAAGCAGACCTGTCAAGTCTCATGCACTGACTCATTCTTTTGTATCACACTCTGTCACTGCCGGCATTGCACATTTTTATATGGCAGTACCACGGCTTCTCTCCGACTTTTGGATCCCACACATGAGATGCAGGTGGTCAGTCTGATCTGTGATTATCTGACCAGCTGCATCTGATGCGTGGGTCAAGGAGCAAAAGAAAGGTCACAGTACTTGCACTGCAGCTGGGGAATGTGCTGTTTAGCAGGACCCAGAGCCGATGGGAGCCCTGCTAGAAAGCACTCTCCCCTCTAAAGGCTGTGTGCTGGCAGGACTCAGGTCTTTAATGACTGGATGTACACTTATCACCTAACCTTGCACAGAAATGTGTGCCCCAGCACACGGAATCTCACACGTCTGAAGACCAGAGACTTGAGAGGCCTGTATTTACAGGCTTAGCTTTCTCATTAAATTTCTGCAAGAGAAAGAGATACAATGAGAACTTGGATATCTGGTTGATATTTCCCCACGAAACCTTTTGCTGACCCTACCTTTTCCCTTACGCTATTATTGGTCAGCTCTTGAAGACACAGAAACAACCACATGAGTTCTGATCTTTTTTCTTTCCTCCTCGATTTTCAGAATATAAAGGAAGTACTTACGGTGAAGGTAATACTTGTGAATGATTTATGCCCACTTACAAGTCTTTCTTTGTGGCAATCAAAAATTACATTTCATAAATATATGTTTGTATGCAGTTACTTAAAATGAGAAAGGCGAGTATTTCATTGCTGAGGTTTTAAATGTCATCCACCCAAAAAAAGCACTGTAAACATTTCAGCCGCTCTCAGTGGAGAAGGCCAGTGACTGACATATTAAAAGCCTTAAGGCTGCAGTTATTTACAAACTCTGATTTTCTAGATTCTTCCACGTTTAATTCCGTTCTTCATTGTCAGCCTTCCCACTGCATTTCACTGACAGGCATGTTAACAACAATTTTGGTTATTTCTAACATTTCTTTTTCTGGCCTGCTTTTCCATCACCTTTAGAACTATGCCAAGGAAGACCAAGAACTGAGAAATACCTCTATGCGGAGAGCTTCCATATGTTCATGTGTACCATTTATTCCACGCTGATGGATGCAGCAGGCTTCCACCAATGCACGTAATCCTCTGTGGGATTCCCATAAAACCAGGAAGAGCACTGCATAAACAGAGGCATAATAAATTAGCACATTTTAACCATTTTCCTGACATATATAGCCAAAACAGTAAAACAAGGCCGAGGAAAAAATTAGATAGACTGTGCCTTCACAATAATTAGGATCTTGCAGTTTATTTGAAAGAACTCCCTTTGGCAGAATCCCCACTGACAACCACAATTTGCTTAGAGTATCACATTTATTGGAATACAGACATCTGTTCTTTAAGGCATTAAATCTTTCACTACACATGAAAACCACAGTCCGTACACGTAAGGAGAATTTCTGATCTTAAAGACTGGTCATTCCCATTACATTGCTTGGCGCTCTATTAGTAATTCGTAATTGCATTTACTTTTTATGTACTGAACCCTGAACATCTGCTAGGCCAGAAATTCTTCTTTGAGCATTTTAAAAATTTCATTACATCTATAGGTGCAAACACAAAATACGTAAGAAACAACATACAGTTCACCCTAACCCAAGAATCAAATACAATTAAAATAATAATGCTATTTTGTATGTGACAGTGGATAAAGCAGACATTCCATTTAAATCTCAATGTACTAATTTACGCTAAAACCTTTTAAATGGAATGTATAAGTTCTGCTATCCATCATAAAAGGCAGTAACCAGTGGCAAAGTGTCACAGAAAAGAGACGAAAATGAAAAGAGTCAAATACATTAAGAATTCAAGGTATGTTTCAAAGACAGGTAGGTATCAATACCCTCCCCCCCACATTGTGTGAGAAAACTGTATGAGTATTCAGACAAGTCATGGATTAACCCCACGCTTACGCTTCTGTGGCAGTCTCTCGGCAATACTGTTCTGCAAACAGAACATGTCTCTGCCTTCTCTAAGTATTTTCCTCTCTAGTTACAGCATTTTCAACTACTGTTGTTGACTGCTATTTGTGATCAAAGTGAAATAAAAATTATCCCCTGCAGATACTGTTCACCCTTTCTTTTTCCCTGTGGTCAAATGAACCCGGGCATTCATGAGTAATAACAGCTGTCAAAATTCCACACACCGTCTGAATCCCAGTTATCAGTTTCCATCCGAGAACTTGAGCTTTCCATATCCCACAACTTCTTGATTTTATCTGCCATGTTTCATCCATAATATTTCACTCTCAGCCTTTGGAACAATGCAAATACTTTCACGTGTGCTGCCAGCAGATACAAGCAGCTTTTGCCAAAGTTATTTCAGCAACCCTTAAGGAACTCAACTCAGTCTTCAAAGTGACTGTACCACTGGAGTCTCAGGCTGTACCCACCTCCCACAACAGGGCTTCACCAAACTAAAACAAACAGGAACCAGCTCGGCATTTTGGCTGTAAAGTTGTATCCTGCATGCAAGAAGGGCCTAGAAAACATTAACAAGTTCTCCAAAACAAAACTCCCCTTCTAAAAACATTCCCACCAGTTCACTTCTGCTTTCTTAGGTTTTGCTCACAGCTCTACCAATAGCTGATCTCACACATCTACTCTAACATCAGTGGAAAAAGGAATGGGATCTACATTTCCAGTCCTCCTTTGAGTAACGCATCGACGTGCTTCCACTTAGAATGGAAAATATTATTGGAAATGTTTGGCAGATAAACCATCTTGTGCAAAAATCAATGTTTCATACATTGGGTTCCCTTTGTGTCCCCTGCTCTGCACGTATTGGAACGAAAAACAAAGGAACACCGTCACTTCTCAGTCCTCAACAATCTTCTTTCTTCTCTCCCCCCAGTATTTCAAGTTAGGTAAAGCAGTTCTCCCACCCCAGCACAGAGAGCAGCCATAAGAAAATCTCGTGATTACACGGGGAAGTACATTATCACAGTGGTGATAAAAGGGGTAATTCTATGTAGCCTTAACTGGCTTCTAGATTTGCAGTCAAAAGCCAGCTTAATTTTAAGGATCAGATTATGATTCTTATTACCTTCCCATTACAACAAAGGATTCAGATATTACATTTCTGTCTTTATTAACTGATAATTTGTTATTTTGGGTGTCCACCACTTTACTTAGTTTCTCCAAGACAGAATGAAAAATTTCATTCCTGAAAGGTTTCTTGTTTTTTCCTTCCCCCAAAATTTATTTGGTTGCATTCTGCTATTGAATGTAAAACAGCTGGACAAGACCAAAAAAGGAGGGAGAGGGTGCTCCAATGGCCAGGATTAATTAATCAAAGAGGATATCCATGCCTCCTACTGGCAGGTTTGCAACACTGTATTTTGCTTCATGGATCCTTAGCAAAATCCAGAAATAGACATAAGACAAGGAAATGAAACAAAAACGTGGAGGCTGCTCTTTGTTTGGGTTTGATTCTAGCTTCCTCCTATTCTCTTCCTCCAGTCTTTCAAAATAAGGAAAGAAAAGATACACACCACATGATCCAAATTTATACTTATTTCCATTTTAAAAGAAGATTCACTCCTATTTTTTCTAATACTGTAAAGGCTGAACACTCAACTAACCCACTGTGTTTAGGTTTCCCTGAGTGCTTCACAGAGATTTGTTAAAGATATAAAATAGCACACCAAACAATGAAAGAGCTTGTTTTCCCAACCATTTCTTTGAAAGCTACTTTGTATATGTTCCTATGCAACAAAAATTAAGTTTATGTGTAGGTGTTCCATGTTTTTACAAACTCTACACTCCTTAGTTGTTATAAGATTAAAACAATTTTCTCCCTCAGTAAATGCTTCCCTTGAAAACCACTGGAAGCACATAATTCATCTGTCCATTTATAGCTTCTATTTTCTTCCAGGCACTGAGAAACTGCTGATTGTGATTGTTGTTTTCCCTTTTAAGAAGCCGACGTTGAACAAGTGACAGATAAGACAATTTAATGTTTCAGTGACCATACAGATCAATTTTTCATTTATTCTGAAGTTTAAAAGAAAAAAAAAAAAAAGATAGGCAACCAAGGTACAATTGCAGGGATTTTGTTTAGCAAATTATTCTTCTATACCCAGAAAATTTAACAGGCACTCTCATTAAACCTGCAGGGAGTTTTAAGGTAGCTTTAGTCCTAATATTTTTCAAAAAATGCATTCAAAGATTTTTCCCCTGAATCATTTTCTTCTCTATGGAATCTATCAGAAAGGTTTGGAGATGCAGTACAAGTCTTTAACTGTGAATAATAGAAAAAGAAGAAAGAACAGAAATGTATTACCACAAGCTGCAGAAGATCTCAATAAAAAGACAGGTAAGTGAAAAGGGAACATTGTGCAGCTTCTGTATTGGATAGAGAAATGGAAAAACCACACACATTTGGGAAAGTCTTTGTATGGAGAAGGTACAGGATTGGTATCACCTATGAGCACTTACCCATTCCACACAAGTCATTGTAGGGTGACGGACACTTGATTTGCTCTTTCCACCACTTCATTTCTTCCTGTTTTTTTCTCCCTGTGGACCTCTGCCTTCAGTTCCTGCAGGACCCAAGTGTGCCAGCTGATGTGCAACCTAATTAAGCAAGCGAGCATTATAGCATCATGTGTGGGCTGGCAAAGTGTGTGTACTCAGCCCACTCACAATTGGGTCCCAGCAACACGATGGCCGCACATTTCACACGGGTTCAAACATGAAGACACAACACCAGTGCAACCTGTTGTTCTACAGCAGGAGACCTTTCTGGAGAGGGGAGGGGGCTTAGGTATCTGACCTAGCTGTCCTCAGGAAGATTAAGGACAAAGGCCACCTAAGTCAGAATCTCTCTCTTTCCATTTATTCATAAGGAGACTGAAGCTGGATGGCAGGACTGCACCCAACCCTACTGTCAAATAAGATGGCACTCGCAGGAAGTTGTGCAGTCTTCATGCTGTCTTCCCACAAAAATAAGAACTGAAAGACAGCTAATCAACAGTGAATAGTCAAAAGTGACATCTAAATTGCTATCAGTAATATTCAGTGTTTTCAGCCTACTGAATGCATGCAAGAAATGTAAAACTTATGTCAAGGATTTTCCAGTGATATCCTAAGCAATCTTACAAAGGTCCTGGAGAGTCTATGTTGGTTTATATTCACAAGTCTTTTTGCCTTTGCACTGTAAGCATCAGGAAATCACTAAAAAACCCCAGAAGTTTACAATCACAAATGTAAGAAGCAATCCTAGAGATAAGCCTGTTCACTTTTTTTAATATTACTTTTATATATAATATGAAAGCTACTTAAATAGCAGAAAATTCCCATCTTTGTTCTTTATGAGACACAAGTTTTTTCTGCCTTTAGGCTAAGTCCTGCTCATTTTACTGATGGGAAGCAGCATCTTAAATCTCAGGGATGGATATCTGTGAGGGCAACTTAGAACATGAGTCTATAAATTTTGAGCCTACTAATTTTGCCCAAGTATTGACTGCAAGATTTTTCCATGGTCTTAACTGTTATTCTCTTGTTGAAAGATGTTGCAAATCTTAACCGTATTAATGAATGTGTTTCTGTGCAAGTTTTGCAGTATGAAAGGATTACACTAATATCAGTACCTTATAAATAACCTTTGGCTCTGTTAAATGCTAGAAGCAGGCTTTATTGCCTCATATACTACTCTTGACCACTTAATTAACTCCCACAAAAGCTAATTAATTAGACATCACAGTCTCTAATCATTCTGGAATTTGCTCTATTATGTTCAGCTGGAATATCCTCTTTCCTCAACAGACCCCCTAAAGTTTAGATGAACACAATAAAGCACTCCGGGTTTTTCATTCTCATCTTTCCAGATATTCAAGATCAGGGTGGGAATATTTAGATTCTTATAACAGATTTTTCCTAATTAACTCCATCTTTACTACAGTGGATGTTTCCATGAGCTTGGAAGGCTTCAGCCTATTTCAGTGTTAGTGTTCTAATGTTTTAACCTAACGTTGCCCAAAAATCATTCTTAAGAAGTCAAGAATTCCAGCAGTTTAACTCAAATGACTGCTACTGCAGATACAACACGCATGTCGCACACATAGGTATTTTATGAAGCAATTTATCAATTAAGCTCAAAAGCTGTACCTCCAAAATTTTAAACTGTTATGTCAACAAGATGCAGCCAGCCTGTAAAGTCAGGCTGTGCGTCGCGGTGGAATGAAAGTACCAATGAGAAACAAGCTGATAAATTGGTTTGACTAATCATTAAAACCCATCTAGTATAATCGTTTTAGCTGATCTCGTTTAAGTCATTCCGTGAAGCTGCCAAGAGAGTTCAGGGACAGGTCGATCTTCTATTCGCATCATGCAAGGATCAGGCAGATAAAATCCGATCAGTTACCTGAGCATTCTTGCATTTATATGTAATTATTCCCTGTTGTTTTAAAGCTTCCATCTGGAGGAAAGAAATCTGTTCTGCTCCTGACCTTTTCAGACCTCACGTCACTGTATTTAGCTTTAACAGATGGATTCCACTGATCTGATATGAAGATAGAAATAAAAGGTTGAAAACATGAAAAGAGTGAAAAAATATAGAAACATTAAAGCCTTGAATTATTGCTAACTGCAGGTCAGTGGGTGAGTCTTCACTGGATTCATGGGTCATTGATCAGGCCTCACAGTTTGTTCCTGCCCTAAACTGCAAAAGAATTAAAAAGACTCTATTAAGAAGGTGACTGGCACTGCCTTCCTCTGATGCACAAGTCGGTGAGAGCAGGAAGGACTGCAACAAGCACTGTATCTCCAAGGTCATGACTACTCCTAATGGACAGCTATAGTCTGAAGTACTAGTTCTGACCCACACTCAGATCTACCTTGTGGGAGGCAAGAGAGCAATTGCTCTGAGCAGTGAGAATTTCGGCAGAAGAGCAGAATTCTTCCTATCTGTGTATGTCTTTTCTACCTGTTGCTGGCCAGCATGAGTAAATCAACCATAACTTTCCTGCAGATTCATATTACAAAACATTTCAATAAAGGGGTTTATACTTCCTTCATGAAACAAAAAAAAAAACCCAAAACCTAACAAAAACCCAACAAATCCACACCTGGAAAAATTACAACAATCAATAAGAAATAATAAAAACTTCTCAGAGCAATGTACACAGGAACTAGCTACTCACAAAGAAAGGAAGCAACTAAACTTTTGCAACAGAAATATTCAGCTTGGGCAGGCATTTTATGTTAAATGAGTAAACTGGTGAAGAAACATTTCTGAATCTTATAAATGGTGAGGAAATTCAAAGCAAAACCTGATTCCCTTGGTTCAATCCACCTTGTCTGCTTTACAAAGATACACAGCAAGGCAGGATGATTGGACTGATGGATGCTGCAGGTTAATATAACCCTAGACAGTTTGGGGTAGGCTACAGCAGCATGACTTCCTGGGCATAGTCCCAGAACAGCAGCGAGCAGAGGAAATGTGCTTGCAGAGAAGCCTTGTCCTCTTCACACACTCATCTTAACATTCGTGAATTATACATTTTAGGCTGATGTGCTGCAATATGTGGATATAATAAAATAGGGAGACAAAGACAGATTTCAATAACTGTCATTAAAAAAAAAACAGCATTACCTTCACAGTGTTCTGCCTTTTTTAACTGTTTTCATCATTAGAATAGCTTCTCATCACAGCTTTACGTTTCCAGGAAGCGCACTTTAAGATGTTAAAAATGTATGTCTGATGTGTACATTTTTTCAGTAACTGCTTTGTATGTTACCACATGAACAGCAAATAAAATTTCTCAGCGTATAACAAAAAGCAATTACCTACTCTTTCAGACATACGTGTATTACTGAAACCTGCTGAGGATCTGCATATTTTATAACAGAAGACACCAAGTTAAACTACACCAGAAGAGAGAGGATAGAACACAGAAAATTAGGATTTGATATTATCAAATTGGTAATTGGTATTACTAGTGTACATTTGCATAATCATAATGCTCCCATTGGAACTATTTGGCAAAAAGTCTCTGTGCTGTCATTGTCACCAACTTTCCAAAACCAGCCAATGTTACTAAAAAGGCTAAAATTCTTTTAGATGGCAGGAAATTAGTAACAAAGAAACAGCAAGCATTGTGCTTCATGCTCTTTGACTCCAAGTATCAATGAAATAGCTCTACATTCATAATACAAGGAAAACTACATTTTCAAAAAAATCTTATTAAAAGAAAAAAAAAGCATCCTCTCTAGAAATTACCTTGTGGGCTTCCCACCTAGGCAGCAACAGTCCTGCATACCAACTCCTTTTTGTGACAATGTAATGAAAATCAGATGTACAGTACAGAGCCAGAAAGTAGATCAGGCAAGATATTGATTAATGCGACTCATTATATTTTTCTAGTTAAATTTTCTCCAGAAAGGAATGTCCCACCATTACCTTCCCATTTCAATATCAATTTATTTTGAAAGATAGGAATATTGTCTAATAAACTATGTAACACTTTTAGTTCTCCCTATTCAGAATGTCTTGCTACTGTAATAGTTGTCCTCAATGAAAATTAATTTTTATTGAAGTACTGGAATGGAATTACACTTCAATTGTTCTTGCTCTTGTAAAGTATATCTGCTTCTCAGCTGTCAGTTCCAATTTTCTACTGTTTCATAGCTACAATTTTGCTGAATACAACAGAAGGGCACTTGTTTTCTCCAGAGCTGAATTTCTTTTGAATCAGAGATAAGGGCAAAGAAAAAAAGTGTTTAACATTAATAAGAAAGGATGCAACTGTTTCCTATTATAGTCTTCCTGGTTAAAAAAGAAACAAAACACAAACCCACACCCTATCATCACAGTGTGACTACAGCTATCAAGTGATATAATTTCCTTTATTGTTTCCTGTCCTTAATATTATTGAGCATTATTAACCAGTTGTCTGTTATTATCTAACTGCTACCTTTTACTTCAGCAGTGGTTTCACTTCAGAGGCCAAAGCAATTCCTGCACACAGTGACTTTTATGTCAATAGGCAATAGTTAAATTCATCAACTGAAGCTGAGAAGTCTGAAACTAGTTTTGAGATCTGAAATCCAGAACATCTTCTGAAAAATCTGATTCATCTTAAAGAAATCTAGTAAATTAGTACAACCTTGATCAGTCTAATGTTTTGTGCCATTTCTTGGTAAAGCATTTTGAATCCTAAATTATTTATACAATGGTCAGCAGTAGGTTTAAGTTTTAAGGTCTATTTCTCAGTTAACATAAACTGGCATAACTCAGGCGAATTCAAAGTGCTATTGATTAACGAAGTGAAGACACCCATTTAAAAAGACAAATTAGCCATAACACCAGTGATCTGATTTCAGCCATCAGCTGCCGAGACACCTGTAACTGCCCAACTGCCAAAAGCATGTGGCCACATAGAAATATTGTCAGTGTGCTACTACAAAAGAGGTGAGGTCAAAGGAAAACTTTATGTTTTTTCTTGTTATTTTTACGAATATACCTTCACTACAGTAGTAATGAAATAAAATTTTAAACATGTTCTGGACTTTTTTTTGTGATTGTGGAATCATTTTATGTTTTGAAGAGTTACTCAGGATGTTTAGATAGAGATATTTAATATATATTAATGATAAGGAACAAGTTTGCAACAGAGAAGTAGAAAAGATTTTCTTTATGGAAGGATCTACATTTATTCCTTCTCCTTTCCTATCTGGACTGCTCAGTGCCTGGTTTCTGGAACCAGTGCTGTTTCTGCACCAGTGCCTAAGGTTTATTTGGGGAGGGGAGGGGGAAGGACTGCTAATGATCTCCCAGAGATAAATGAAATTGCTGATTTAGTCAAGCTCATTCTTGACCTTGACACAAGACGGGACAGGCAAAGGGAAGAGCTCAAAATAGAGCAAGTGAAAGAAAGGAAGATCAAACGAATGCTCAGGTCTGGCCAAGACCCCCCCTATATTCAGCTAACACCTGGCTGAGTTAGAAAACATGACCAGCCCAACCTTCCTGTTGGAGCCGATTGAAGCTGTCAGCTCCCGGCTTGTCACCCACTGCATCAGGAGGCCCCTGGGCTGCCACAAGAGCCCTAATTAGGCAGAAATGGCACTTCGGCAACTGACCCGCCAGGACCTTTGGCAAAGCATTTAACATCATTAGTTAACATTTTTATTAAAAAAAGTGTGAATGTAAATGAACAGCCAATGCATTTCAATAGGGTTTGTCGGTGGCACTGCACGCCCCCCCACTCTCCCAACCACACACACACTTTTTTGCATGAATAGTTCACTTGTTTTCTCTAAAGGGGGATGGGGATGTAGGGAATGTTTTTCCAAGGGAACTAGACGTGTTCAAAGCAGAAGCAAGGTCTTAATCAGACAAACTCTTGCCTTTTGGGGAGTATAGTGGAGAGTGAACAAACAACTAAATGCAATCTTACCTGCAACATGCCCAAGGGACATCTGAAAGGGAAAGTATGCAGAACCCACACTGGAGCAGAGATACACAATCACATATTCATCTGATTGTTCTAAGTGTATTCATCGTATTTTTTTCTTTCCCATTGCATCCAAGAATAGGTACCTGATTTACTAAACCTGCAACCCTTTGTGAGAGCTATCAAATGCTACAGCAATGTAAAAGGATGAACGTCTAAGAACATACAGCCCTTCTCTTATAATTTCTTTAATCTTTGTACCTTACCTTTGACAGAAGATTATCAAAAGATACCACTCAGGCATATTAACAAGCAACCTTAATTAAGTCCCCACTGGCAGTAATTTATGTGTTAAAAGTTATTTATTCATACAAAAGAGTATGCAGCCATGAAACAGTTTATTAGTACTCGGTTATTTCTGCAGGTTCTTTAACTGAGTTTTCATAATTTATCAATACTTGACCAAAATCCTGGCACAGTTTTTTTGCCAATAAGAGACATGAGAAAACGAAGTAATTGCAAACATTCTTTTTAATAAAGAACTGGATAGGACTTGGAAGTGTGTCTATCTTCAGATATTTTACGCCTATTTCCCATGAACACGCCCCAATCCATGCTCCTTTTATTTTCTTTGAAACTAATAGCTCCTTCTTCCTCTAATGGATGCTACAAAATATAGCACTGGGGCTGTTTCCTTATGCAAGATAGAGACCATATTACCTTATGTTTTCTAATCTGCTCCCCCAGTCTATAACAGCCATATGTTACCAGCAACACTTTTGCTCCACCAAAGAAAAGATTTTTTCATTTGTCAGGAAATCATTCCATTACATGTCAGCTGCACGGACTATCACTTATGCCATCTCAAATAAAGCACAAAAGTAGTAAGAGATTAAAATAAATCTTCCACATAAGGTACTTGGGATGAAGGTGCTGAAGATACTGGTTCAAAACCCAACCCACCAGACTTGCTATGCAGCCAATGGAAGGTTATCCTCTTTCTCAGATCCACATCATCAGAAACTGAAATAACAGTATTGTCATTTTCTCACACACTGGCATACCCAGAGATTCTGGGCTCTGACTGTTTCTGAACCACGTAAATGCCATATCAGGGGGATAAAAAAAAACAAAAACCTTGGCTCTGCACCTTATCCCTGTGTGTTCAGTTTGTTAAATAAGCCAACCTTCCCCCTCAACCCTGGCCTCAGTACATAGGGAGAAGCCATGCACTTCTATACATCACCTGACAGGGCAAACCAAGAGACCATACCTTCGCACTACACCAGATGACTCACAATCCTCCTGTTCTGTGACCAAGACACAGCAAAGTTCATATCCAAATAGCCAGAATAAGCCTACACAGGACATATTTCTACCTCACAGTGCAGATACAACCATTGTTACCCTGTTTACTTTCTTTTCAGGAAACATCCACCTTCTGTTTGTGCTATGCATAGTATAAAAAGGTCTGGTTGGGACTCCAGGACTCCCTATGCTAATAATAATACACATACACAATAACCAGATTTGTACATGCAGAGAAAACAAAAGGAATGTTATACACATGAACACGGTACACATGAATATGCTCACACACACGGTCTGTCCAAAGGATGGGTAAAACGTCTCCTTTGCAAATGCTCTGGGATCTACAGATTAGGTCACAAATTCTTAGTCTCTTTGTATATGTGCGCGTATACAGACAAACAAATGCTTTCATTCTCTTTTTAAACAAGTATGTATAGCCTTCAAGGACACTCTAGAAACATTAAAACAACATGGACTTCTAAACATAGATTTTTAAAGCACAATACCAAGTCTAAAAATCCACGTAGGAAGCCTGGCTTGATCTTTTGACTCAGCTGTGAGAGCAAGTAGCTAATTTTGGTTGTATTAAATAATTGTTTAACAGTAAATAAAATAAAAATAAAAAAAAATCCATATCTTTCTTTCTAGAGCAGAAATAGGAAGAGATAAACATTTAAAAAGTGTATTTCCTGACAACAATCATCTAGTGATTGCAGTTTTTTAGTGGTCATTAGCTTAAAAGCAAAAAGAATAAATGCCCTGTAGGAATTGCTGAAAAAGCTGAACCATACAAGGCTCAGAAAGTTGTTAACAGTAAGGTGTCCATATCTGACCCCTTTCCCCATCACATGACTGTTTTCTAGCCTAGTTCTTCCGTACGGCTTCTCCTCTCCTGCTGGGAACCAGAGGGGTGGCTGAAGGGAGAGAGAGGGGACAGCTTTTTGAAAATCTCATGCTCCCTGCCTAGTTTTGGCACATTTTCTGCAGGTGCCTCGCACTATCGCCACAATAGGCTCTGGAAGAGAGGATTCAGACCTGTCAACAGCTACAGGAGGCAACTCCACAGCTTTGTCTTACAGCCCAACTTCATTGTCTGCTGTTCTGAACCCAGCAGCACAGGCACCCGTTAATGAGATGAGCCCCTTTTTCCTCTATTTGTTCCTCCCTCTGTTTCTCTTGCCTTTCTGTAATGATTTAACTTGATCGTATTGGTTCCTTTCTAGTGGGGACTGCTCCAACGATCAGATAAGATAATTGCCTGCCTGTAGAATACTGCTCAGCAACAACTATTACTTCCTTGGCTGAAAATGTCAGAGCAATTGAAAGCTCTTAGTGAAGTTCAAGAACAAGGAAGCAAAAAAGCAGCAGCTCCTATATATGGATGTATCTCTGTATATATAACAAGTTTGCAGTCGCCAGCTCTCCTTGATGATCTTGCTTTATAAGCACCACTTTCAGGATATTTTATATTTTCATGACTTTTTGAAGAAGCTAACCAACACAAACACATGCACCAATTCATATAAGTCATTTCTCTCATTTACTTTGGATTTGTATGTCATCTACTTCAGCTTTGGAAGACAGTGTTACATAGTCACCTCCTTTGCATTTTCCCCACTTTCTATTCCATTTCTTAGAAACCTAACTAATACAATATCTTTTCCATCTTAAAATACCGTCTATATACAGAAGATGCTGAGGGGAAGCCTGGAATAGTTTGAAGGAGCGGGTGGAGTCATTGACTAACACTGTGAATTTAATGCCCATCTGATTTAGTCTCTTGCTAGCAACAGTGACTTTCCAAATATTCAACCAAGACCATGTTTTGTGTAGCTCTGCTCTGTAGCTTTATGAAGTAAGAGCTGACAGAAAAACGCTATACCATGAAAAGGTCATGTAAATATCACACTCTGAATCTAAGTACAATTAAAACAGCAAAAGTAGTCTGGGCCAGTATTTAGTTCATTTCTTCATTCGAAACACATGCTGTCACTTCTAACGGACACGTGATATTACGCACTGACAAACAATTCAAGAGCGCACCCAAAGACACGATGCTTTTTATCACTAAAGTATGTAGGCTGTAGAGATTTTGCATTAAATCAAGATCTCCATTTATTTACTGACAGCACAAAGAAGCAGAAAAAATTCCACAAGCAAAAATTCACTCAGAGCAAAATCAGAAAAACTGCACAACCCCCCCCTTATCATTTTCCAAATCACATTTTTTCTATACTACATATGCACTGCCACCAATAATGTGCCATCACAAAGTCATAACCATCAAATCTTTTTACCATAAATTCTATAAAGAATGAATAAAGAAAAAGAAGCTTCTTAGAGTATTGCGAAAAGGATGGAGAGCTGGGTCAGCAGCTGGATCACTACAGGCTATTCACGTGCTGAGTTGCTGAGGAACCACCATTGGGAAATTCCTTATTCTTTAGAAAGGAACTCCGACATAGGCAACTATGTGATGGCTGGTTTAGGTAGCACCACAAGATTACAAGCACCCAAATCGGTGTGACTGATATCTGGAGGGACCCAGGCTCCAATCTTGCAATATAATTGAACCAGGCTTACACTAGTTTAACTACATGACGGAGAGAACAAGATGCACAACTTGTTTATACATTGAATATTTCATAAACTGAACTACCACTTCAGAACTAACTTCATGGTTACGTTTTGTTATGCAGGACTACATGCAGTAGGGCTTGCTCCCTGATAAGCTAAAAGAATTATAGTGTAAGTATCCAATTAAACTAAGAAGTCATTTCTAAAGTCCATTATGTAACTTACGCAGAATTACTTTAAAGCTTTTGCTACATGATATAATGTTTTACAGCAGCAAAGTAAAGGATTCAGCAGACATGTGAAATACCATTTCCTCTTACTCTTTTCACAAGTATAGTTAGAAAACTCAGTAATTGCAATAGGCTCAATTCTTTCAAATAGACAGTCCTACAACTTGTTTGTCAAAAATAGAGTGGAAATTCCATCTAAAACTTTAACACGAAGAACTGTGACACAGGAAACTGAGAATAACCGATCTCTTTGTGTCGGAAGCTTAGGATAGCAGCCTGACTCTGGAGCCCTTGACAAAAACCTCACACTTCTAGAGAAAAGCTGGAAGTGGTAATTGCTACTGATGCTTGTCCTGAAACAACATGGCCTTTGAATGAACTCCCGTTACAGGGCAGACTAGTGCAGTAGCTTCGCAAACACTCCATGACAGGCCTGAAGAAATGACCGTTTATAAGTAGGAAACACAAAAGAAAAGCTCTACTATCTTCTGACAAGTAGCCAGGGAATTTAAGATGCTCCCGTGGTCTTTTTCTTGCTTGTTACAGTCAATGCTCACAGAACATGGGTAGAATTAAAACACAAAATTGCTAATTAAGAGCTATGCTGTTTATTAAGATATTTTGCTGCAAGCAAGCAGCAATTAATCTCAAATTAAAGCCTAGAAACTTTTCAATTTGTAGATCATATGCAATAAAACAATGCAGGCCTTGGTATACACAGGAGGTCAAGAATAGATGATCCAACAGTCCTTTGTGGATTTAAGCTTGTAAGTGCTAGGATACCATTTAACTTCAAAATACAGAAATAGTAAGCACTTCTCAAAATAATTTCATTGTGTTATTTACTTACACACAGCTACATTACTGTTCTAGGTTGTGTGTGATGGACTGCTTCCCTCCTCGGGAATGGAGCGGGTAACTGAGAATTAAGAAACTGGCACAGTCAAAAAACGTAAAGGTTTTACACTCTGACAAATACAGTCGTGCACATTTGGTACGACTCCTGGCTTGATCACCAGACATCAGCAGTTGACAATAAATACATCCTCCTTCCTTTGCTGAGGAAAGTGGTGATTTTTATGATGGATGTTTGGACACATTAGGTGTACTGATTGCTTTCTGGTTGAAGCCTGATGAGTTTTACACACTGCCCTTCCCACTGCTTTAGGTACGTTTCACAAAAGGTACAATTGCAGATGCACTGTCTTCCTCCAGTTCTAGAGGGTTTTCTGCCAAAAAATTCTTTCTATCAGTTCCTCCCCTCACGTTGCTTTCAATAGCTATTTGTAAGAAATGGAGACTAGAAAACAGCACTCCTGTATCACAGTTAAAGATACATTCCTATCAGTGCAATACACAGCAAGTGAGCAGTATTTTCAGTGGATAGCATGCTTTTTTTCTTAAGAAATATACAATTCCTCACAGAAATTTAGTCTGACACTGAATTCTTTTCTTAAGCACAATTCCAGTTATGCTCCATCAAATCATAATCTTTCTTATACTAATATCATCAAATAAATTATATCAGTACACCATAACCAAGCATGGTTATGCAATTTCTATCACTGCAATTAACGTAAGAAAGAGAAGGACTGAGTGGAGTGAGTCCAGTGCAGGGCACAAAGATAATTAAGGGACTCGATTCTCATAATAGAAGCTGAGACAGCTGGAAGTCTTCAGCCTGGAGAGGGGAAAGCTGGAGGGGTTTCATCAATGTATATGAATACCTGATGGGAGGGAATGCAGAGAAGGAAGCCAGACTCCTCTCAGTAAATCAGAATCACAGAATCACAGAATCTTCCAGGTTGGAAGGGACCTTAAAGATCATCTTGTCCAACCGTCAACCTAACTGACAAAAATAGACGCCCACACAACATACAAGGAGCATCACCATCACTAAACCATCCCTCCCAGCACTACATCAACCCGTCTTTTGAACGCCTCCAGGGATGGGGCCTCAACCACCTCCCTGGGCAGCCCACTCCAATGTCTGATAACCCTTTCGGTGAAAAAATTTGTCCTAATATCCAGCCTGAACCTCCCCTGGCGTAACTTGAGGCCCTTTCCTCTCGTCCTGTCGCCTGTGACTGTGCCCACAGTAGTGCCCACCCACAAAACACGAGGCAATGGGCACAAATTAAAAAATAGCACATTCAGTGTAAGACAAGAATTTGCTTTTTGCTGTGAGTCTGGTCAAACACTGGAGCAGGTGGCCCAGAGATGTTATGGAGTCTCCCTCTGGGGAGATACTCAAAACCTGACTGGACATGGTTCCTGGGCAACCTGCTGGAGCCTACCCTGCTTGAGCAGGGGAGAGGGAGTAGACGATCTCAGGAGGTCACTTCCAACACAAATGACTGTGATTCTGTAATTTACATCACAGTATAGTTTCAAGAAAGGAAGATCAAGTTTGGTGAAAAGTAGTTTGAGAGTCATACCCTTGTGCTTTCGCAATCTGAAATACTGGGTTAATATTAAACAGTATTTTTTTCTAAACATCATCATATTAATTACCTTGCTTTCTGGAATAGTTCTCAAGCATTATGTAGAACCAAAAGTATTTTCCAAAACCAAGTTACACCCAGAAGCACAATATTTCTACATTTCCCCACATTTATTAGATTCCTAAAAGCTGTTTAAATGTTTAAAGAAGAAAATTAAGGGGGTTTTGTATTAGAAAGTCACTGTATCTATATCTGAAACAGCCATTGCTTCATTTTAGAAAATAGGTATATTTGAAACCTGAACTAATCCCTTCTCTGCAAATCCACCATGCCTGGCTAGTTTTCCAATAGTCACATCTTTTCCAAAACACAGCAAACCCGCCAGACTGACCTCACATGCCTTTAATTTCAAGCTGCTCTGTAAGAAATGCTATGGATTTACAAGTCTCATCAACTTCCAGGGGAAGTCAAAGGTGTTCAAGCTCACTCAAAAATCTGGTGCTTTCAGACAAGCCACACAACTAGCTTTTAATCAAGTTCTACCAGTACACAGAATTTATACAAACAGTATTTTGTGGACAAATATACTCAATATTCAATAGATTCAATAGAATCAATAGATTCTTTTCCTTCAAAATAAGGTATATTTCATTGCATCAGCTGGATGTTATTCAAATAACATTCAAAATGGCTGAATATCTTAAATGGAACTGTGAGTATTATGTATCTTTCAGAAGTGACACTGAAAAGCTTTTCAGTTTACAATCACATCTTGCTTCAAAAATATGCAACCTTTTAATGCAGGTGCAATATTTCCTTTTTTTTTTTAACTAAATGAATCTTGAACTGAAGAAAACTATTAAGGGTAACAATAGGAATCGGGGAAAATTGAGAATTTTATCTCCACAATTCACACAGCATTTCCCTACCTTTAGGGGAACTATTAAAATCTTGTTTATAGCAAGAAGTAGGATCCAAATGGTTAGAAATGTAATACAACTTTCACACAAGATCTGAAAATTTGGAGGGGTGTGTGCAAAAAATACCAGCAACAGGAGGCAAGTTTCTTGAAAAAAATAACATTTTTTTGAATTAAAGAAACCTAAATTAGTGCACAGGGAAAAATGAACTCAGTTATAAATTTGTATGATCTTATGGGCTTATCCGAAAATGATAGTCAGGCTTTTGCTCCAGATGGTGCAATAGTGTTTGTGACATCCACTTTGAACTGCAATCTAGTTATGTGTCAAGCAGGAGAGTCCATTATTCACAGCATCAGTGCTGGGGAAAGAAGGTTAAAAGTTCAAGACATGCCCCAAGTGATTAAGGTTGTAAAAATCAGGAGATATACCATGGGGAAAAAAAATGCCATTCTTCCTTTTCTTCCATACTCAATTTGTCCCAAAAAATCTGTTTAAGCAAAAAAAAAAAAAAAAAAAANAATTGTTTAAAAAAAAAAAAAAAAAAAAAATCACAGGATGCAGGAAAGCCCCCACTCTCAAGAGTAATGCAAAAATTACCTTTTTATTTGAACTCCTTAAACCCCTTTGCCACCAGCTTCACTTTTCCTGGAAAGAAACAGAAAGACTTATTTAAAAATCTGTCAGCAAGTTACAGGACTTGAGAGTTAACACTCCTTCTCACTCACCGTGATAGTCACTGCAACTATTACATACTTGCATGTTGCTCTGATTTCAAACTTTATTTTTCATGTATCCCACAGATCACCAGTTCATCTGATCTAGTCAGGTTTCACTTCTGAGTCATCTAAGCCTTTGAAGCGCTAATCAGTAACAGATAACCTACAGATTGCTTCCAACCACCCCAAAAGTTTCTGTATTTGGAACTGCAAATTCAGGGGGTTCTAATCCAACATAAAAGGAAAGAGGAAGACACGGAGCCTGAAGAGTGGAGCTAAAAAAATTTTGATTAAAAAAAAAATTTCCCGCAAAATTCTCATAGAGAGAGTAATGAACGGAAAGATTTACCAGAAAAAAGAAAAAAAAGATGCTTTAGTGCTCAGAACCCTTAAAAAGACATCAAATCATTCTTTTCAGAAAGGTATCTCATTTCAACAAATAAGTTAGAAAAGTAGAAAAGATTAATTCCCTTCAATACATTACTTTTTCAGGCTGATGTTTGAACTGCAAGTTGAAAACATTCTGACCATAAAAAAAAAAGTTGATGAACAAGAATAAATTCTGATTTATGTAAAAGTAAGTTTTTCTTTAGCAGTAATTACCCAGCCTCAGAACTAGAAAACTTAAGTAAATGTTCCCGCTTTTCTAACTCTCTAAGTTTGATTGCTGCTTTGTATAAATTGCAAATGTATTACGGCCACATCATCTTTGAAATGATATCAATACCTGATATGCAGTAACTTGCGTATGAGTACACAATTTCATTTTCATGTCATAAGAAGTACTTAAATTAATTTCATGAAGCTTGACAACACTCAGACTCTGTATATATTTGTAAGTGCATTAACATTTCAAAGTATGATATTGACAATATACTGACAAAAATCCCTATAATCCATCATATTAGGGTCCCTCCACTAGGTGGGCTTCAATAATGCCTTAAAGCTTGTAACAGTTACTTCAAAATGCATCCACAAAGAAATCATGTAGTAAACTCCTCACATCTGAGACAAAACCTAGCATTCATCAATAACTTGTGTTTTACAGTAAAAAAAACCTACCCACTACAAAACCAGCTCTATCACAGAAATTAGAGGACAATCTTCTGTAAACTCAAAAATCAGCTCAAAATCTTGTCTTTAAACACTGTGTTCCAAATCACATTTAGAGATGAATGATAAATCAAAGCCTATCAGCTCTCACATTTTGGTTTAACAGGTCTCTTTGGAGAAGGCGAGGCTCACCCTCACACAGCAGGAGCTGAACAGACCCACAGGAAGAATCCTCAAACTTTAGAAATAAATTAGTACTAAAACCCACTCAGCTTGAAGTAACCATTGGAGCGGAGAACGATTACTCAAGGCAAGTGAACTCTTATATGAGTACTCTGGAAATTAAAATAATAACGCTAGAGGGGGAAAAAACCCCAACCAATAAGAATACTTATTAGAAATTTCCAAAAATCCAGTATATATATTACTCAAGTTCTTGGAAGTTTTTTTATCTAGACTCAAAGCCCACTCTACATTTTATGTTCAGCTGCATCCCAGGACCAAAGCTTTTGTTTACTCTTGTACATAAAGTTATATTTAGCTTTGTCACTGGAGCTTATCCTTTACAGAATACTAAGAATTAAAAGAAACACTACAGAAACAATTTAGGTGTAAAGAGGGGGGAAAAAAAGCCTTTTTTATTTAAGAAATTTTAAAAACCCCAAAACAGTGATGTACTTGTACAAGAGTATTTGTATCACTGAGCTAAAAAGGCAATCCTGATTTTATTGGAAATGTCATGCAGTTTTTATGTACTCAGACTTGACTTCAAAGAAGACCCCGTAAGTGGAATGAGCACACATACTCTTCTGTGAAATCCTACAAGAACACAGATGGCAGTGAGACCATGATCTTAATTGATTTAAGGGGCAAGTTTATATCTTTAAAGCTACATTTTAGAACAGCAAAAAACAAATCCTTTATGCAGCACTTAAGCATGCTGGTTTTAGAGTGCCCCAGATTGGCATCACATATAAATACTCAAGTGAGATACAAAACATCTTGCGAAAAAAGGAACGCACACAATACAATATCATAAATGAAAAACAACTGATCATAATTTATTTCCTGGAACAACAGTTATAGTAAAGGCAAGAGGTGATAAAAAATTAGGTACAGCTGTTCTCAAAAGAAACACAAGACTCCCTTTGCTATCCACCAAAAATACTATATGATCTAAAAGATTTTTGGAGAAAATCTATTGAGAAGACATCAAAATATTGGCTTTTGTTTTTCTGACAGTCCCAGGAACGTGAGGATTGCAAGCTTATACAGCTGGCTTTGTAGAATTGAAATGTACACGTTGATGTAAGTGAAGCATCTCCACTGTTTAAAAACAAAAAAGAACAACTATAGGGCATCCTTTGTACCTGGTCATTTCTCAAAGGCCAGAGTCACACAAATCACACGCTTTTCCTCACTGGGTTTGTTCCTTGAGGCTTGCTACATATACTTTGATTAGAGAGTTTTTAATCACACTTTAGCTTGTTAGCACCATGGGGCCAATAAAACTAAGAGAAATAGAACTAAATTCTTTTCATTCAACACAACTGTTAACTAAACACCAATTAATTACACCCACACAAGCCTAATGAAGATAATGGGGTTGCAGAGAGTTCACCAATGGTATGAAGTGGCTTGCAGTATCCTAACCTTAATCAGTTAACTACTTCATAATAGGTAGGATCATAGGATAAGCCATCCTCTTTCTACATGCTTACAATTACTGTTACTGTTAATGGAAATTACATGGCCATACAGATAATTCATCTAATGTTCACTCGATCGTGAACCAAAAATGACAAATACTTGAGGGGAATCCTTACTAGTATTTCAAACAGTCTATTTTAAAAAAAGAGTGCAAGGTTATTAAATAAACAAGAGTATCAATCTGCTTCAGTTCATTGCTTTCCTAAAGGCAAAGCTGACAAGCTTCTTATCCCAGACGGTTGATCAATACATGAAGCTGTTTCTCCACAACGCAGTTTATTCAGAGCCCTTTAAAAGGCAGAAGGTGGGAAACTGATCCAGAAGCACGTGAAACATATCAGAAGGTACAGCTCTCGGGTCAGGTTGTACTGTCTGGTGTGTGACGATGCTCTCAGAGCACCACACCAGCACTGTTACCTCCAGAAGCCTGTTCTTCCAGGGATATTTAATTAAACCAGAGTTTTCTGGGCCCAACACGTGCATGAGACACCAATCTGGGACAACTCCACACCCAGCCAACCGTCCGCTCTCTGAACAAGGGAAGTCCAACAAGGGACTCACTGCCCGCTCTCCTCAAGGAACGAGCACTGTCACTTTAGAAACTTCTTCTGAGGAAAAAAGCTTAAAAAAAAAAGTGTTTAACTCTCTGGAGAGGTACCATACTATTTCTGAAGGATGTGAAAGGAAAAGAAAATGATTCAGTGGGGATTTTTCTTCATTATCACCCAACCCAGAGAAGTGAACACACAATGAGCAGAGGTCTACACATATTGATTTTAGAGCTGAGGAAGTGTGCAGCTAACAGCTTTTTAAGTATCTCCATTTTCAGTTACTTCAACAAAATTACCAACGAACAGTGTAACAAAGTGAAAGTTTCTGTAGGAAATTGCAGACTAAAAATGATCATTTAGGTTGTGAAGCGTTTCTTTTCATTGAAAGCAGAGGGCTTTTAAACGCAGAAGTTACTGGGGCATTTTGCAGCGTTATCCTCACCAGACATTTCACAAGCCATAATCTGTCTCTCTTTCAGGACGATAATCCTAACACAATTTTGTTGTTCGGAGACTTTTTAAAACTAAAGAGTACCTGCTCGGGGCATTCTGACCGGGAGGACCATAACCAGCCTCTAAGGGAAGCGCCAACACCGCACGGCATTAAGAAAACCAAACCACCCCCCGGCTCTCCAACCGCGCCGGGCCCAGCAGGGCCAGGACGTTCATTAGCGGCTCCGGGGAAGCAAAGCGCCGTTTACCGAGGGGCCCGGGGGTACGGCAGCACCCTGAGGGGCCGGGAGCTCCCTGAGGGGCCGCCGCTCCTTCTCCCCCCCAGCGGCACGGGGCGCGCGGCTCTCGCGAGAACACGCGCGGCCGTCGCCTAGCAGCCAGCCCGGCGCGCGGCCGCCGCAGCCCCGCCATGGAGCCCGGCGGGCGGCGGCTGCAGCGGCGGCGGCAGCTGATGGGGCCGCGGCAGGAGGCGGCGGAGTATTACCGAGGCCACGGAGTGCCGCAGAGGATGGAGGAAGCGCTCAACGCCCTCTTCCCCCTGCGCCCCGCGGATCTCTACGGGGAGCTGGTAGCGCGGGGAGGGGAAGCAGCGCGCGCAGGCGCCCGCCCCGGCTCCTCCTGAGGGGAGACCCCGCCGCGGCGGCCGGACGAGGGGCCCGACCCCCCGCCGGGGTGAGCGGCACCGGAGGGGGATCTCCTCGGCGAGCAGGGGCCTTCCTGGCCCTGTGGGGTGCTCCCCGAGGCGCCCGCTGTACCGGGCCTTCCCGTAGCCCCCTCCCAGCTACCTGGAGCGGACCCCGGGCTCCGTCCTTATCCTCAGGGAAAGGGGGGCGTTACCCCCCTCATGAGCTTTATAAACCCAACAGGTTGATGCGAGGAGCTCGATATCTCTGTGATTACAATTAAGCTTAAAATAGTTTCCAGCTGACTCGGGTGTGGTCTGTGTTGGTTTTGTTTGTGACCGGTGAGACTTTGACACTGGGCCAAATACGTTTCCCCGGCAGCGGGGCTTTTTCGTCCTGTGCTGGTTGCTTGCCTCAGCACAAAGACAAAGTATGTTGCCTTGGGAGCGCACAGGTGGACATCCCTAATAAATCTGCTGCTCAGCCTGGTGGTGTCTTGGGCCAGTGGCAACAAGAGTTTGGGTGCTGCTGGTCACACTGTAGCTGTGCCTGAAAAGCAAATGAGCCTCAGTGAAACTGTCAAGAATCAGACTTAATTGTATCTGTGCCCAGTTGGAAAAATTCTGTAGACAATAGTCCTAATGTAACAATTGCCAATGGTACAATAGTGAGCAACTCTTGAAAACAGTAATTTCTAGTATGTTCTTTGATGTGAAAGCACCTGTGGAAACAAAACATTTCATTACAGCTTATACTATTTCCCATCTCCAAGTGTTTTGCCATCACCAGCAGAAGGGACTAGAACTGGAAATGCCTGTTCTAGCCTCGCTTGGTGTTTGGCGTGTTCCTCTTCCTTCCTAGGAAACAGCTCTAAGTCTTTCCTAGTTTTCCCATCTGGTAAGTCATGGTTTGGTGACCGTCTCCAATACCAGACTAAAGAATGAAACAAGTAAGGAAGTATGTAGTAAACCTCAGATAACAAAATAATCCTTTTTTTTAAGCAACATTGGTGTTTATTAAATACAGACAAGAGGCCCGAATATATTCTTATAGTTGGATGATGACAGTTCAACAGGCCCATTAAAGACCATGTTGGAAGAAGAGAACTTCCTGCCAGAAGCAGGGCTTAAAGCTTGATAACACAAAATCCCAGATTTCCCATGGATTAGTGACCCCTAGCTACATCAGTTGTCTTGTGTCCTGCGTGGAATACCCACAACTCCTTACAATTGTGCCAGCCTTTTTAGCTCAGTTCTGTCCAACCAAAAAACCAGTTCAGATTAGGAGAGTTTGGTCATCGTGATAAATAACCTGACACTAAGTATGTTCTGTAAGAGAGGAGTCTAGAAAAGGAGTGGTCATCAGTGTTACTGAGAAGTTTTCTGGCAAGACTCTCTTCCTTACAGATTAAATCTTCTGCTGTGAAGGTCTTTAATATTGCATTGGTTGAGTGTTGAAACACATGAGCCACTGTACATATGTATTTGATGAACCAAATTTGAAATATTATTAGGTGCCTGGGACACTAAGTACTTTCTATAAGCAAGAAGTATGTTCTGAAAATACTTGTCATTTTTCCCTGTCTGCAGCCCATGTAAAATTTTATGGGTAGCATTTCACATGAGAACTTTTTCTGAGCAGGAGGATTTTGGATAGAGATTGTTTCTAGTATTTTCATTAGCGAAAGAAATTAAAATATTATTTTAAAGCTTAATAACTACTTGTTAATAGATAAATAAATGAAAGTATGCTACAAAAATTTTAATATAACAGTAGGATTTAGTAGAGTTCTGCATGGATTTCTAAGAGTTTTTCTTGTCTAGGATCTTTCGCCTCTTCTTATGAGAGAGAAGAGCCATATTTTTTTAAGACCTTATCCACAGACAAAATAGTTATTTAAAGCAGCTCACTGCACACGGGAGGTGGACGCTGTGTGAATTCTGATAGAAATGAGTTTCATGAGTAGCACAATGGCTATTTTTCTTATTTGGTGTAAAGCCAAGTAGATTTTGGACAAATGCCTATTTTGTAGGAGGTTTAAGGAGACCTTCATACTCATCACTAACTTTGCCAAATAAAACACATGTTCATCTAACCTGGATGTGGTTTTGGACTTCCATGCTTAGTTATGAGTTGGATCTATTCCTTGTAATCTCTTTCTTAAGCAGATAGTGTAGAGGTACATGTGCAGTGTTAACAGAAGTATTCTGAATACTGGAAGATATAAATGGAGTTGCTCAATGGTTGATTTGATTGAAATACATTTGATGGAAATTAAAAACCTCTTTGCATAGAAATTGACTTTTAATTAAGTTCTTTCTCTTTTATTTAAGGCTAACTACTTTTCTAAATTCTCAAAAGCTCCAGTAATATGCAAATTAGTTGGAAGAAAAGTTCTTGATGGAGTTGGTCAGCCAACATTAGAAGTAGAAATATACTGTACAGTTAAAAACTATGAGAAGGTATGAGCTGCTTCTTCTTGTTTTATTTATTTTAACAAGACAATATCAGGGAGGGGTATTATTCTACTCATGTCCTAAGGAATATTTTATTTTCCATCTTTAATGAAAGGGTATGAATCTCTGGGACTCAACAGTTGAATGTTGTAACAGAAAAAAACTCTCATGAAAAGTTAGACAGTGGCAGCAACTATAAAAGCTTTATTTTCCATCACTTAGACAATAATTATCTTTATTATATGAGTGGGATGTGACAGTGCATCTTTATACGTTAAATTTTTTTCTGTTTTAATGATCGTGTAGCTTTTCCTTACACCCCATATCTAGCCCTGTCAGTTCATTTTCCTTTTACATTTTTTTTAAATTTATTTTCAGAGCCTCATATTTCTATTTCTATGATGGTGATTCAGAAGAATATAGCACAGGTGAAAAACACAGAATAGGTGAAGGCACTTTTTTACACTGAGCTAATAGGCTGATGTGGGAGATCGTGAAGCCAAACACACACATCTAGCACCTGCAATGCAAAAGTGATGGTGCATTGCCATCTCTCCCCCAACCTGAAATATTCAAGATACTGTCTTTGCAACTCTAGCTATTGTGGAGTAATTATTTATACTTTCCCTCAGTGAAACTATGTTTCATTTCATTCTTGAATTAAATATAATTTCATAGATATTCACAGTATGTGAAGTTAATACTATTAATGCAGGCAACTGTGATATTTGTAAATTATATCTTCATTAAGTGAATTTTCTTAAGTATCATTTATTCTTCAGCAGTACAGAAGGATAAGATTAAATTACTTGAGTAAGACAAGATGTAACTGATCATGGGGGGTGGCATTAAGCATGAGTGATGATGAATCATGGTACAACAGGCTACCACAGCCCCAATTAAAAAATGTCCTAATGACCGTATGGTCTTTAAAATAACTCCATTCTATTCTGATAACAAAATAGATGTGTAAAGCAGATCTGTCAGGAGGTTTTTGCCTAAGTAGTTATAATTTAGTTCAAGACATTTGAAAAACATCTGTGATTGATTAACAAAGTATAAGCGGCTAGGAAGAAGGTGCTGGATGGAAAAAGATAAATGGAGCAAACAGTAGATTTGGAGACAGGTACTTGTGGAGTTGTTAAGGACATAATCTTACTAGTCTTTCAAATGACATTTGCAAGCTAGAAATTAGTGTTTTAAGACTTTTTCCTTTTTTTTTTCAGAGGATTTGTTCCACTCTTATGTCTTCTCATTCTCAAATACCTGAAAACGCTTTACCTGAAACAACTGAAGCTGCTGAGAAAGAAAGGACGGACTCTGTTAACACTGCTGTGGAATGGGTCAATGACTCACTGAATACAATGTTAAGAGACTTGGAGCCCACTGACCAGTGTAAAATTGATAAGATACTTGGGTAGGTCTCGCATATTTTGCAAATTATTGCATTTGAAATTTATACCGTTAATTTATCTTGTAAATTAAAAACGTATAGAATATTCAGTGTGTTCTAGTATTATTTTTTATATATTTTTAGTATGTGATGTCTATCTCAAACGCTGCACTCTATTATTTCCTGCTTTTTTCATAATTATGATATGAAAATCGTGCTGTTTTTCACAGGTTTCATACCTGTGATACAAAAATATCTAATGTTTAAGAAAAAAATCCCTGAACGTGTTCATGAGTCAAAGGCTCTGTTTAAGCAACTAATTCAGTGCCAGTTTAATTCAGCGGGGATGTTTTTTTCAGACTGCAACTCTCCTCCTTCTGTTCATTGCACTGCAGAATGGAAGTGGTACCAAAGGCCCATGTGTGTCTTCTGCATTGAGCTTATCCACCAGCAATGTATATACACATTAGCGTGTTCTTCAGCCTGTGTCGGGTGTCTATTTGTCACATGTCTAACAATATTTTGAGCCAGTAATCTTTATGTCTCTTCCCTCAGTGAATACTTTACAAAACAGGCAGAAGAAAAAAAAGAAATTCAAAAGCAAGAAGAAGAAGAAGCAGAAGTCACTCTTGCCCTTACTTCATGCACTCCATCAGCAACAGCACTACCTATGGGGAAAAAAGCATCAAAAACAGGTTTTAGTTGATTTTATGTTAATACGTTCTGTAATACAGACATTGATAAGGGTGCTAAAATACTTTCTGAAGTATTCTGTGGACACTGAACACTTCTGAACATATGACTAAGTGTCTCATGTTTGCTTTTTGTTTGTTGTGTGGGTGTTTATTTTTGTCAAAATTAGGTTGACGGTTGAACAAGATGATCTTTAAGGTCCCTTCCAACCTAGAAGATTCTGTAATTCTGTGATTACTGTCTCCTCAACCTTCTTTCTGATCACAGCAGTTTCTACTGCAGAAAGGAGAGAGGGGAAAATGCAGTTTTCTCATCATTCACGTGCATTGGTTGAACAGAGCTTCTGCCTTTGTTTTACAGTTGGATCAGACAGGAGGTTATTACTCTTCTGAGTGAGGAATAAGAATGGAGGAGGATGCAAATGAAGAATAAAAATGAAAATTATAAGGAAAGAAAAGGGAATCACAGAATTGAACAGAAAAATGGAAATAGAATTATGATGGAAGTAGAAAAGAATGGAAAGAGGGAGGAAGGGAAGTTTCTTGCTAACACTGAAGAGAGGAGGAAATAAGGTGAAAAGCAAAAAAGAAGGAAGGAAGGGAATGAGATGTGAATGATGGGCAGTACAGAATAAAAAGAAGTAAGCAAACAATGCTACTAAAGGAAAACATTGTGTGAGAGTAGAGAAACAGGTATACAAGCGTACATGACTGGAAAAAAAAACAAACAAAGAAAAAAGCACCATATGTTACCTCCATATATACATTACCCTCAGGAAAAGAAAAAAAAAAGGTCTGTTATCATTTATTGCAATGGCAGAAAATTTTGGCAAATTATTTGTTACCAGTTTCATTTCAGCTGTCATATCCTATCAGTAAACCCTGCCACTTAATGCTAGATATGTGCACAGTAAATTCACCTTTGACCTGAAATGTAACATTTGCAGTTGTCAGGTCCACCCAGATATCATTGTGTTAATATCAGTCAAGCATCTGCTGATACATATATTACTTGTTTTCATTAATTGCGTTTTCTTTATATTTGATTGTAACATTGACTGTGATAATGTTAGTGTTAGAATCAATACCTGCCTATTAGGAGCCAATGATTGTAAAGCTACTTGTTGTTACAGGAGGCCACTCACAGATGGGGACTTCCAGTAGCAGATGCTTTCAGAGGTAGCATCTATGTTGTAATTTCTGCAGGTTACAAAGCAGTGCAGTGGAAAGGATCTCTGCAAAACTGTGCAGTTCTTCAGAGTTGCTCAGTACTTGATTAATACTATCTCTGTGTATAGCTTTTAATCCTCAATGTAAGAGGTATAGAATCTCTATATAGTACACGAATTATGTATAATCTAATGTACATATCCAATTAAGGTCCTATTAAGAACATTTTCTCATAAAACATCAGGTATATCCTGTAAAATTTATATTTTGTTGGAATCAAAATTTTTATGGCGCTCCTATTAGGAATCAAAGTAGTTGCTAAGATTTACAAAAGCACCACAGATTCTTGAGAACCACAGGGCTTATTTGGGTTTCACGTAGGTGCTTGCTGTACATGTTCATGTAAGCTCTGTAGGCAATAAATATGACAGCGGAAACTGCTGGGTTTCAAGCATTTTGACAAAAGGTACTCTACTCTGTCTGAAAGAGAAATAAGTTCTTTTGAAAATTTAACAAGACTCTGCATGTGGAATATTTAAAAGAGCTGTTTTCTCATTGGAAAATCCAACTGTAATAGGCCTAAATTTTCTTCACAGTCATTATTAGAAGAAATCAAATTTGTGCACTCCCAGGCAGGTTAGAACATAATCTTCCAAGTTGTTTATGCAGAAGCTGAGCATATAAGGAGGACTGTAAAGAATATTGGAATCATGCTTATAAAAAGAACCTGAAAAATTGTATAACATTACTGGATATAAACATAGGTAAATAAAAACACAGATGTCAGTGACTGCAAGATCTCCAAAGAAATGCATTTAAAATTCATTTGACACCAGAGTGAGGATAGAAGCTTCTCTTACTTGTAAGGTCATTTTGTTTTAAACAACTGACAAGATTGAGTTTGAAAAAAGAACTGATTCTTTTGTATAATACATTGAGTACGTTCTGAAATTACTCATATAGCTGTGATACATAAGCACATGTTTTAAACCAAGAAAATATTTAGCTGATCCTCACTGTCTTGTAGGAAAGAAGGTGTCAGTTGCAGAGAGAACGATCCCACCTGCAGAACCCATTGAATCAGTGCTTTGTGGCAGCTTGGCCATCGGGGGAACATCACTTGCTATAGCTAAAGCTGGTGCCACCATTAGGCGTATCCCATTGTATTTACATATTGCACTGCTGAAACATGATCAGGTAATGTGACTTTTGTAATTTTGTTTATTTTAGCCCAGTTAGCACAATTATTCTAGGATTCTGAAGCCACCAGACCCTCGTAACAGTGCTATTAAATATACCTCAGAGAATACAACCTTAAGACCATTCCCTGTAGCAATCTTTGAACCCGTGCCATTATTAAAATATATAGAAATTATTCTGATTTTTAATATTTTTATTTTCACATGGTACTCCCAACTACAGGATTTACCTGAAGAAATGACTCTACCACTCCCAATGGTTACTCTGTTGAACTGTGAAAAAATTCCACCTGCCAAACTGAAATTTGTGAAAGAAGTTATGCTTATACCACCAGTTCAGTTGTCACTCAAACAGGTACTGTTTCATTTTAATTTTTATAAATTTAGTCTATAGACTTCATATAAACTACGTATGTATATAAGTATATAGATCTTTTCAATATAGTCTTTACAAACTGTAATTTTCATTTTTTGTTTGCTTGCAAGCCCAAAGTTTTAAAAAATATTAGTACAGAATTCTAACACCAGCAACATTAAAAGAAGCAAACAGATGAAGATTTAAAAGAAGATATGTGAATATTTCAAGTTGAAAATGTATGTGTTAGTATAGAGCAAAAGACTCAGTGCATTGAAGAAGATGTAGGGGAATTTTGTGTTACGCAACAATAAGGGATGTTAATGTTGTTTACAACATGATTTTACTTTAATAGGTTATAAATAGTATCAGTTGATTGATAGAGCATACAAAACAACACAACTCCTAACAAACTCACAGGAAAACATAAAATCTTTGGGAATAAATTGCTTTAAAAATGGAATTGTGGAGATAGACGGGAATACAAAGCAGAACAAAATCTATTCAAGGGGCAAGAAGGATGGATGAGACAGACTGGATGAACCCTCTCTTTTTGTTTAGCCATGTGTTGCGTTAAAGAATGTATCTGCACAAGATGCCTACATTAGGGCTGTGATTTCTGCTTTGTATGCTGGTGACCTGAACAAATAGCTGAGCTCGATTCTCTTTCTTTTTCCTTTTCCTTTAACTTTTTAGAATTGTCACCAAGAGCTCTTAATAAAGTTGCTGATTCTGTACCTTTCAAAGACATAATGCCTCCTAGTGCTCATAGGGGAGTAGCAAGCCGTTTGCTGCAGTGCGAAAAATGTAGCTGTTCGTCCTGTGTTGATGTGTTGTCAGCTGTGACTGACTTCTGCCCCCTTCAGTATTCCTTTACTGGCACAGTTAAAGAAAATCTGAAATGTGATTTAGGAAGTTAGCATTAAACTTCCACTAGCTCAGATAAAAAGGAAAAAGTCTTGTGTTAAAAGCAATGGATTCATTTATTTGAAGTGTTTGTCCATTCCCCAGTATTTAAAATGAAGACAGTAATATTTTCCTGCTTCCTAGAAATGTTCTAAAGGTAGATACATTCAATTTTGTCAGAGTTTCCAGCTAGGAAGTCTTAGATAGTGTCACAATTGAGAGCAGTGATTAACATCTTCCCACTTTTCAGACACTACAAGACCCAGATATTGCTTACTTGTTAGATTGGGAAGGGCTCCTTTTGGGGAAGAAGAGACTACTTTTTTTGCCACCCCATTCAGCAGCATTATCAAATATTCCTGTTCATTCCACTGCTGCTAACCCTTTATCATTGGACACCTGACTGCCTTTTGTGGGTGGGGGGATTGCGTTAAGGAAGTCTATAATAATTTTTTTAAAAAAAGATATTGTATTAAGATTTGCATTTAGAATAAGTGTTCTCTCTCTTCTGATTTAAGCTGATGAAATGACATAATTTATCTTTCTTTTGAAGATTACTGTTGTTTAATTTCAGGGCATAGAAAGAGTTCTGGATATTCAGAAAGAATTGATGAGACTGTTGGAATCCCCAGGCAAAGTGGTACAGTAAAAATGTGTAATAATAATGGGATGTATTTCATTTGGTCTTTCTACAACTATTGGTTTTTTAGGCTTAAACACGGAACGTTTAGCCTATTGTCAGGCTTAGTATCATGGCACAGAATAGGTATTTCTCTGACAGATGAATAAAATGTTGGCCATTTGGGGATATTAAATTAATGAAGATAGAATAATGCGTTGTTCTAAGCACAGTAAGACTTTCTGTTTACATGAAGAAGTATACTGGGTGTGAATGGTGTCACAGTGATATACAATATATGGTTTTGATCTTGCTTAGTCTGTCACTCCCACAACATGTATTATTTAAAGTATTTAAAGTACTATTACTGTAGTTGTATATCAATCTCAGTATGTGCATATGCTTTTGCTAAGTGAGGTTGTTGGGTGTCTCCAAGTACAGAATCTGGATTCTCATTTCTGAGATCCCCTGTTTTTTTGATCAGCTAGGTGGGAATCTTTTGAAAAACAAATGATGGTTGGGGTGATGCCCACGTAAAAATAAACATTGAAATGAGTTACCACCACAAAATAAAGCTGGATAGTTACTGACAGTACTCAAGAAAAAACAAAAGTTATTTCCTGACTTAAATATTTGCAGTCTCTTTAGACCAAAATTCAGTCAATTTTTTTAAATTATTTTTATTTTTATTATATTCTGAGGTTTCTCTGTCATTTTTTGACTTTTCCATGGAATTGATTTCTTTCTCCTTTCACTCCCAGCAGTCCAGCCCTCAACTAACAGACAGTAAGAAAGGCAAAGCACAAAATGCAGGAAAGAAAGCTCTGGTAAGAAAAGAGGTTTTCATTTTAAGCCTTCAGCAAGGTATTAACAACAGCAGGGAACAAAAATGTTCTTCAGAAATTAAACATTAATCTACATTACCGTTTTGGAAAGGTTGAGGCAAGACTTTTAAATATTCCAAATGTTCGTATTTTACATAATAATTTGGATTCTTCTGACTATACCATGTCTTCCTGTGAAACAATAACAGAAAGGGGAAATTCTTCTGGCATCTGGTCATTTTTCTCATATAGAAATCTCAGTTAGTTGTCCAAAGGAGCATTTGCAGGCCTGTAACACCAGCAGAGAGCATGCCCTTTTGATCATGGAGGCCATAAAACTATTACCTGTATGAGTTGCATATTGTTCTGTTTCCTAACTGAGAGCATAATTCCCCTTTTAATCGTGCTGCATTAAGTTCCTGGTTCCTGTTTGAGGGTATAGATAATGGCAGACGTGAACCAGTAGCTAAAGGGCAGCACTCACCATAGCGCACAGGACATTATTTTATATGACTCAAATGATCTTTTTTTTATCACTTCAAAACCTGCGGTTTATCGATGAGTTTTCTAAATGGGATGGAAAGGCCATGCAGGTTTTGCTCTCTATTCTGATGATTAAAATATTATCAGGTGAGAATTGTTGCTGTAATGAAGGAACATTTATATATGCTGTGTAGCTAGGCCTCTGTTCTAACCACTGTAGTTAGTTGTCTAACTCTTGTCAAAACCGATGCCTTCCTAACCCAGGATTATATCCTGCTGCTTTCTGGGAAACTTTTAGTGCCATTCTATATAATCCAAAATTCACAGACTCTAAAGTGACAAATCAGTTTTTGAAAATCTACAAAAATCCCAACAACAGAAGGACACGTGAAATACTTGCTCAATGCAACTCTGCTTGCGGCTTGTGGCCAGGAGCACTGTTCCTGAGGCAGACAGCTCCATGCAGCTGTGCTAGAGGTATTCCCCTCTATGAAATTTGTTCCTTCTTGGAAGATTCTAGTGTTTCTGGAACACTCCTTGGGGTTAATAGGAAAGTTATAGCTGGGAATAAATGAGTAAAAGCTGTTTAAAAGTGGGTTTGTGACAAATGGATGGTCCACAGCACTGGAAACCTTTACATAGTGTCCATGACAACTCAGTGGTGGCTAAGAGTGCCTTTAAAACCTTTCTATAAACCAATACTGGCCATGTAAGAATGAGAACTATATGAGTAGACGTATTTCCAAGGACTATTACCTCTCTGCTCGTTAGTACTGGGTTACTCCCCATTCATAGAGAATTGTCCTTGAAGTTGCCAATGTGATTTCTGAGAACAGATTTATATTTTGTTGACTGAATGCAGACTGAAATGACAGTGAAAATAGATAAATATTTTGTATATACATGTGTGCAAATAAAGTGATTATTTTTATTTTAATTTCAGCCACGAGCCTTAAAAAGAATATCACACTTAGGTTGCCTAATAACAGGATACGATAGTCTAGAGCAACCACTACTCCTGATGCAAACAGCTTGCAGCAATCTAGGTCTGGAGCTAGGAACAGACATGTATCTAGGAATAAATTGTGCTGCTCATGAAGTAATGGATTACGTAAGTTATTTTCAATATCAATTTTGTTGGTTTTTAAAAGGAATGTAGCTATTTGTCAGCATTATTTATTATTACATTGCAAACTCACCTAGAAGCTTCTAACTCCATTTTTTTCCATTTTTTAAGGCAGCAATCAAGCAAACCAAAGGAACTGTCTCTGCATTTATAAATTATGGTTGAATCAGTCCTACAAGCGTAGAGGATGTTATTGGGTTATGAGTGCAAGGGGACGAGACATGCAGACATCCTTGTGGTAGCTGGATGGAGCAGTGAGAATGGGTGTATTCCTCCTCCGCAGTTGTAAAAGTGTACTGGTGGGGCACCTGGCCTGGAATAAGGCTCCCTGGCCCAAGGCAGACCCCTGTTATAGCTTGTGTCCTGTCTTGCAGGAATCTCTGTTACTTTCATGGTTTAACTTAAATCATTCAAATGGTATAGACCTGCCTGCATCATCCCTTTCTCTGTTTACTTACTAAATGAAGATTTTTCAGATCAATCTTTGTCAAATATATCAAACTTTTTTAATGGGCAAGCACCTACTACATGCTTTTTTAACAAACCAGCTTCATTTCACATTACATCTCAGACAATTTTGAATTAAATTGTTAAATGGCAAATCCTGGTGGATTTTTATTATTTTTTTCATTTCACCACAAGGTATAAATGTAATAATTATCTTCTATCCACCTTGTTTCCAAGGATGAAGAAGAAGAAACTATTTACACAAGTATACTTCTGTAATTCGTTCACACCACTAGATGCTTATTTCTCCATGTTATTACACTAAATCTGTTGTTTTCTTCAAACTACCTTGACCTTTCTATGTATTTTTACTATAGTACGTGTGTATACCCACAAACATTCATCTCATCATGTATCGACATTCATGCTTTAATTCTTATTTTTCAAGATTTTTATTTGACAAAGTTTATTTATTTCTAGCTGAAGTCTTAAAGTTCTTGTTGCTTGTTCCAAGACCAATCGTGTTTCTCTAAGCAGAAAAAGAACCTCCTATTCCATTTAATATCTAATACGATTTTATGTATTTGGGTGTACTTTAGTGAGCAACCTCCCATTATTAATATCTTTTGTGAAAGCAGGTGCTTTCCTTACAATTCGTGATATCTGTATCCTATACTAGAATGAGCAAGATCTTACCCAATGAATTATTAGGAATTCTGTAGCTTTCTGTTATTGAACTGTTAAAGTCACTGAAGCAATGGGTATTCTGGCACAGTTTGACAGTGTGCCCTTAATAATCCTTGTACGCTGCAGTTTATGCTTCCCATAATGACGAGACTAGTTTTAAACTAAGGGTTTTTTTGAAAGAGAAAAGTTGCAAGGAAAGGCAGTATCTTGGTTTTGAGGACTGAGGGTACACTCCTTTCCCTTAGCAATATTGTCTTTATGAAAACAGGCACAAAAAATTAACTCTTTTTGGAAGTGAAAAGTCAGGTTTTCCATGCAAGATTTAATAAAAATGTCAAATACTGCTAACTTTATAAGAAAGTAGGTTAAAACTAGCAGTGTTGCCTAGAAAGTGCTGAAGTAGATCTCCCTTCTTTTGGCAGTTCCATCTTTCAGAGACTTTGGCACGAGCTCACTGGAACCCACTGTTACTTAGGCAGAGTTTTCCCTAACAATGTGCTGACCACTCTGACACAGAGTAAAGTAGAGAAGTGAATGTGTGCTTAATGAAGAACACACAATCCACTGCCTTCACAGAGATACCAGTGTCACAAGATCTGTGTGCTTACATTAGTACTCTGGTTTTTCAAATGTTACCTTATCTTTTACGCTTTTTCCTTTACTTTCTAGGGTAAAGGAAAATACGAAATACTCACTGGAACGTTCAAAAGTCCTGATGAAATGGTTGACATGTATGTGGAGCTGATTAATAAATTCCCTTTTATTATTGCATTAATAGATCCCTTAAGAAAAGAGGTAAGATACCACAGCGCAGTCCTTGAAAAATGGATAACACTGTTAAGTACTATATCACTGAACTTTTCACATTTTTACAAAACATATACTATGCAAAGTTTCTGTTCTCAGAGTCTGTAAGCACAAAAATATCACTATAAAGATGTATTTGACAATTTATTTGCATATCTGTAATTGACAATGACTCTAAATTTTTCTATACTTTTGACATAATTCCTGACAGAAAATAATCTTGGCATGATCAGTACAAATATTTTAAAGAATTACAAGAAAACGCTTTTTTTTGGCCCTGATTCTGCTTCCTAAACCACTGTCATTTTAATTACATTTTCCTGCTTATGTAAACAAATAATTCAAATTATAAAATCAAATTATAAAATTCAAGTAACATATAAATGATACTATATTATGTGGGAGAAGCTGAAATTTGGACATAGTTGTATATTCCTTAGAATCACTCAAAAAGATTATTGCTGCTATTCTTTGTGATGATTGAGATTTATACCCAAAGCGGGAACAAACCTGTCACTGGCAGCATTGCTCCGCAGAATTTTTAAAGTGGTAGCAAGGCACCAGGTATTACCACAGTGAGCAAAGTTACAGGATTTAACTTAGTGTGGCCAATAGATTGCAACAATGAAGTAGAATACTATTCAGCATGTTATAGATGAATGAAACAAACAGATTGCACAATCTTAAATAATAGCATGTGTACATAAGAGTAAGTTTCTGTGTATTAAAAAAAATATAAAATCTTCATTGTAGCAGAGCCTACAATTGTAGACTTAGGTTCTGCAGTTGCACAACTTAATAAAACTTTGCTCTCGCTGTTGAATTGCACACTTTATCTTCTTTAAAATAAATACATGGGGTTTGTTTTCATGAACAAAACATAAAGACAGAGATTGAAAGGGGAAGCAAAGTGATGTTGTCGTCGTGAATCTGCCCAGTGCCTGAATCAATAATTCTAAAGCAGATCAACTGCAAAATCCATCTGATTCTGTTCTCAACTGGAACTTTGTAAGTTCATTTTTTTGAGGATCTGTTTATCGTTACCTCACTCCAGTTAAACTTGCCCCTCTGCACTGTTTCAGTCTGACTCTCTGAATTGCCCATGTTCAAAACCACCAGATTATTCCCCATTCCTGCCAGGGCTGCAAACTTCCATGAGAATTCTTGTGAACAAACGTATTTGCAATATGAGATAGTGAAGTACAGTTTGACATAGAATACTGTTATGGGTCAGTCTTACAGCTCTGATCATCCTGTCATGATATGTGTCATTGATTCTATGACTGCCTGCTCTGTCGTGAGTTTATATTCAAACAGATAGTATGACACTTGAAATATTAACACAGGAATGAGTCCTCTGAATAAAACAATAGATTATTTTTTTTTTATATTCCACTAAAATGAAATACATTTCAGGAAGGAAATCAAAATAACAAACTCCTACAGTTCATTTAATTTGAAATATTTTGAACTCTACTTGTATGCAACCAGCTTTGATTAATTCCAGATTGGAATTTATGTTTTCTAGCAAAATCTTAAAATCCAAGCAAAATTCCAGTGGTATGTTTTTCTTAGGTAGGATTTAAAAGGATTTTCTTAGGTGGATTTAAAATACAATACAAAATATAATATGTTTATGTGACGGGTGTCTTTAGGATTAAATCAAAATTTTTTAATTTTTACCTCCTCAATGAGCATTTCTTTCAGTTTATTTTTTTTTAACTCCGGTTGTTTGCTTGATTGTTTTTACAGGACAGAGAGCAATGGAATAACGTATGTTGTGCTCTTGGTTCCAAATGTTACCTGATTGCTGAAGATGCTGCCACATACATTTCCAAACTTAAAACTGACCAAAACATAAACACACCAAGGTGCAGTGGTGTTGTCCTGAAATACATTAACCAAACCAAGGTGTCAGACCTCATAGAACTTACTGGACTTGTGGACGGTGAGTAGAGGGGGTAAAGGGCTGACTTTCACACCCTACAAGTCAATAAATAGTGTTGCTACACCTGTAAATATCACATCTTTTTATTTAATTATTGGCACTTCTAATTTAGAAAGCGCTTGCCAGGAGAAACTAAAATTCATGTTTTGATTCACAAATCTCTGTTCGGGAGCTTAAAACAGCATTTAAAGCTTCATCTGTAGTAAATTAATACACTGTGGATGTTTTGAAAGTGGTGCCCTTTGACACCGCTGCTAAGTGTCATACAGTTAGATACCAGAATTAAACAAAATAATAAAAAAAAAAGATATAGTTGAGTAATCCGAATTTTGGCTACGTCTAGCATGAATTATTAAGAAATCCAAACAAGTCCAAAACATTTAAAATTGCAGTTTACGTAGACTATTGACTACATATTATTGAGCTTTTGTGCTAACAGTACTTGTGCAGTTTCATATGTAAGATTTCTCTTTGTATCCATTTTTCTTTATTCATTTTTATACCTGAGGAACAGATGGGCAGATTTAATATATCTAAGTTCCTTCTTTATTCCTTCAAAAAGCCCAGAATCACTATATCCAAGCGAGTAAATAGCAACTTAAAGATTTCATTCGGTCATGACGGTAAACTCTTTTTTTATAGCGAAAAAAAAATCATTACTGTAGTAAGGAGCACATTTGAAATAAATAGAACAGCCTCGTTGCCTGTAGAATACATTACCAGGCACATCAGCTAGAGAGAGAAATCTGAGTAGAAGGTCAGATATTCCCTTAACCACGCTGAAAATAAAAGGTAATGTTAATGTAACAAACGAATACAGTTTACATCTTTATGCCATGGGTTTCGTTGGTTTTACTCCTGTTTGCATTCGGGCTCAGATAGTCCAAAGGTAAAAAAAAGAATGAAAAGGCCAAACAATTTGTGTGTCGAATATCTAAAATATACACTAATGAAGGCTTTACACCCCCGTTATATATAGGTCAAAGACATATTACCATATTAGGAAGTCCAGATGGAGAATCTTCTGATGACAGCCTTGTGGATCTGGTAAGTATTGAAAGCTGTTCAATTGCAGAATTGCCAGAACGCTGCTTTTAACATGGACTATTTTTTTAAGGAGAAAGCTTGTTTCTGCTTGAGACAGAAACAGCGTTTTTCAAAATGGGCTTTTTTCTAGAGAGTTGTTTTTTTCCCCACAGAGAGTTAATCTTTGAGCTTAAAGAGAACACCCAGGAAATTTGCCAAATCAGGGAGTATATTCAAAAGTGTGTATGGTCTATGAGGTTGCATTAGTTTATAAAAAAATGTGAGTTACTTAAAACATTTCTGAGTAGTAATAATATTTTAGGCGAAAATTCTTAACACTAATATATTTAGTCTTTTTGCATTAAAGCTACATTTGCAAATAACATTTCATTTCATACGCCAGTGAAAATTACTGTTTGCATCCCACAAATCTTTCACTGAGAGATTTTATTTCTATTTAAAGGAGGGGTTTTATCTGTAGAAAGATGAGAGTGTTAAATTAGAAGTAGGATGCCGTGTTTAATAATGAAGAAGGACTTCCCTTCCCAAACGGTGTAGTTTTAAAATCCGCACTTTCTCGTTTAAGGCTGTTGGACTGGGTGCCAGGTTTGTCAAGTTGGGAGGTCTTTCCCGCGGAGAAAGGGTGACCAAATACAACCGCCTTCTCGCTATAGAGGAAGAACTGGCCAAGAATAGAACGCTACGTATGAGCTTCTTTCTTACTTTGTTTTCAGCTTGCAATGAATACGGGAACAAAGATTGGAGGGAGAATGATTGAAACTGCACCACAGGAGGGAAGCGAAATCAAAAGACTATAAATAAGCGCTGACAAAAAAAACCTAGGATAGCACTTGCCACAATGTATATTGTTGTCCTAATGGATTATCTGTTTACTGAATGTTAAAATAGACCCCTTCTTGAGGAGTAGCCTACATTAAGCTTTTTTTCCCAGAATTAATTGGTTGGAGTCTTGAAGCTCACGGTGCAAAAGGAACAAAACAAAAACCATGCGTATAACACGCCGAAAAGCTGCCAAAATGGAATTTTAGGCCCAATACCCCACCTCCCTCAAGCCCCCAAACATATATGGCTAACAAAACTTCTTTTCACCGCCCGCTTTTCTGTGTTGCATTTCCAGCAAAATGTGTTTGGAAATCTAAAATTGCAGGGGGAAGCACTAAATGAAACCCAAGAAAACCCCAAGTTGATGGATGCACGTTCAGCCTTGGGCGCTTGTGTGCATCTGCCTGCGGTGCAGGATCTGCACCTCCTCTCTCCTCTCTTCCTCTCCTCGGCGCTGGGAAATGCAGAACCGTTCCTTACAGCCACTTCTCACTGGCTCAGGTATCAATCAAGGACAGAATAAAGGCACAGACTCTGAAGGGGAGGCAGAGAGACAAGGAGAGGAAGAAAGGAAGGAAAGCGTTTGCAAGAATTTATTGTGCCTAAGAAAAAGAAAAAATGAAGGAGAATGAAGTCATTTTACCCTCTTTTTTCTAATCCTTTTCAATGTTCTGTGCACAGGATAGCGGCACTTGACACGCACACTGGAGAACAAAGTTTTTATTTAAAAAAATTTTTTTTACTGAAAATATTCTGAGTTCTTGAAAGCTCCCCCTTGCTCATATGTAACCATTGCAAAAAAATAGAAACACAGAAATTATTTTTCACGAAGACAGTGGCTTCACAGAACGCACTTTTCAAAAACAAGACAGCTGATTATAGAACCGTGAGTTTTAACTGCCTCAGCAGTATTAACATAGTCCCTCTTCAAATGGTACAGTCTAAACAAAAGAGCTGGAGTTTGACAAATATTTGAACCCGTATCTTGTGAAATGAAATAGTGACAATTCCCGAGGCCGTTAATCGTTTGGCAGAAATAAAATCCGGCAACTAAATCGTCAAGAGGGAAGCACCGCGATGGCGGCTCTGAGCTGCATACCAAGCTCCTCATTTGGCCGGGGCTGGGGAATACACTGGAGAGCCGGGGAGGAGAGGACTCTGTGAGCAGATGAGGGATGGGAGGTGACGCTGACCCGTCAGGCGTCCCCCCAGGAGCGGGGCACGCAGCTGGGCCCGGGAGCAGCGGCTCACCCTGGGCGCTCCTGCCGCCCGTCCCCTCTCCCTGGGAGCCACGGGGGTCGCGGAGGAGGCTCTGCCCGAGCGCAGCCCCGACGCAGCCTCCGGGTGCACCTGGAGGGTTCATGTGAACCGCCTGCAGGCCGGGTCCCCCACCGGCCATCCCCTCCCCCAAAAGTAAGGTACTCAGTGCCATCACCGAGACACGCTCCATGATGGGGTGGGTGTCGTGTAGGTGGCCAAACAGGGAATTGGGAGGCGAGGACAGGGAGGAAGGAGCATCACGGAATTGGGAAGAATAGCAGTGAGAAGTGACGCGGTAATTCGGAGAGGAACATCTGAACCTGAGCTCCCATAGAGCTGTTAAAGGCTGGGGCAGGGAAGAGGCACAGGGATTTTGGCGAGAGGGAACCGGTGCAGAGGAGGGGGGTGTTCAAAAAAAGGGCATGGAGGTGAGATGGTCGGTGCAGGGGGGAATGCAACAAACATCCCAGCTCAACCTGCACGGCACCATCCCCTAATTCTGTAAAGTGCAGAACTGTCGCCCCTTTCTGAGGCCCAGACTTTTAAAGGTGTTTAGAGACTCTTGTAGCATAAAATGGAGCCTTAACGGTGGCCTATGGGAAAGGTGGGGAGGGACTCTTCATCAGGGAGCGGAGCCGTGAGGGGTAATGGTTTTCAACTGAAAGAGGGGAGATTTAGATATTCCAAAGGAGTTCTTTCCTGTGGGGGTGGTGAGAGCCTGGCCCAGGTTGCCCAGAGAAGCTGTGGCTGCCCCATCCCTGGAGGGGTTCAAGGCCAGGCTGGATGGGGCTTTGGGCAACCTGGTCTGGTGGGAGGTGTCCCGGCCCAGGGCAGGGGGGGTGGAACTCAATGATCTTTAAGGTCCCTTCCAACCCAGACCATTCCATGATTCTGTGATCATGAGGCACTAAAACCAAAACACAAAACCTGAGTGCACGAGAGAATGTTACAAGAAACCAGATCACAGCAAACATGAGTTTCCGTTTTCTCTTCTATTTCAGGTGAAGCAAATCTTGAATTTGTTGCTTTTGCTGAAGAATCACAGCCAGAAAAAGAACCTTCTGAGGTACTTCCTCCCCCAAAGCAGGACGTGTTGCCTCCATAGCTCTCTTAGCTCCCAGGGGACAGCACGCTGACTTGGGTTTAACTTTTTTTTTAACAGCATTAACTTTTTGGATAAATTTCTAAAAAAGAAAATAATTTCTAATAATAAACTCAAATCTTAACTATTTCTGAATCCATTTATTTTCAAGCCCTTTAGCTACATGTTTTTCAAAGCATTCAAGTACTACCTTCTCTTTTCCCAGGAGACCATCGCTTTTGGCTGAAACCAAGTTAACTGAGCGGTGGCAATAGTTTGAAAAAGCCACAAAATTCTGTGCTGTATTTACAAACTGACAAAACAAATACCTCTGTGTTAAATCCAAAGCTAAATGTTTCTTTTGGGGATAGTGGCAGTCTCTCTCCACACAAAGAGCAAGCTATTGACAATCAGTAGAAAAAAAAAAAAAAACAACCCAAAAAAACAACCAACCACCATTTTACAAAAAACAAAGGCCTTGACTGTTAGCGCTGCTCCGTCCCCCCACGCCCCCTCAACGCTGCTCTTGGGTCTGGCCGAGGAGGGAAACGTCGCTCCCGTTGGAGCTGCCGGTGCAGGGGCGGCAGCGCAACCCCAAATGTAGGGCAGGAGGCTGTAACTGGCATCAGGAGGAAGCTCCCTTCGGTCGCGGGCAGGGAATAACAACTCAGCTCCACAAGGTCTGGGAAACTTGTCAGGAGTCTTTTTAATAAGCAACAGTGAGAAGATAAATAAATAATTTATGTCCCAGGTAACAAACAGTTTAAGTCAAAGAAATACTTCTTAAAAAACTTGCGGGTTTCCCATCGTTGGAAAATTTCAACATATAATACAGCAGCAATAATTCGAGGAAAAATGCGTATATAAACCGGTGCATTTTGAATTCAGTGTAACAGATACTTAAGTGAAAAATTATCCACCAGAACCAACCGCCCCCAGAAATGAAGATATCCACGAGAGACAAATTTCCCCAAGTTTAGGAATTATATGCAGTTCAGTAATAAGACCAAGTCCAAGATTTTCTTAGCAAACATGCAAAGACGCCAAAAAAGATGCGAAACTACCACACTCATTGCTATCGTTTTATTGTTAGGAAGAGCACCAGACAGTTGCATGCAGAGCCAAACCAACAAACCCCTAACATTCATCCTTCAATACTAGCACTGTTTCAAATCATTAAATAAAAGATAATCCAAGTGCATTCAAGTACTTGAGCAGCCAATTTCAGTTACACTGATCTGTAGGTAAATTCCTGGTACGTTTGTTCGGTCCCTACAGAAGGAGGAGACACTGTGTTGAATTTAAAAAGAAACTAGAGTGGGATGTGAACTGGGAGCGGAGCAGATCAGTTACGCACCCATCGCTCTGTCTTCAGAGCAAATATTAAGGGCTGAGGGAAGCTGGGATTTGCGTTATCAAACGCAGACGGCTAAAGTGTCACCTAGGAAAGAAATTAATGCCGCCGGCGTGTGCCAGGTTCAAAGCAAAGGCTTGTCAGTGCTGCAAGCTTTCAGCTGGGAGTTCTCCAAATGCTGCTTCCAACAACCTCGCAGTCCCACATGAGTGAATCCCGATGTAGTCCATTCTCGTGGGAGCCCAGGGTCAGTTATTTGTTTGCGGCAGTAAATGCAGACTCCGGTCAGGATCATAGAATTGTCCAGGGTGGAAGGAACCTTTCAGACCATCGAGTCCAACCATCACCGTCACTCTGATAAAAACCATCACTAAACCATGTCTCTAAGCACTACGTCAACCCCTCTTTTAAATACCTCCAGGGATGGTGCCTCAACCCCTTCCCTGGGCAGCCCATTCCAAGGCTTCATAACCCTTCCAGTGTAAAAATTGTTCCTACTCTTCAATCTGAACCTTCCCTGGAGCAATTTGAGGCCGTTTCCTCTTGTCCCATCACCTGTGACTTGGGACAAGAGACCCACCCCCCCCCGGCTACACCCTCCTTTCAGGGAGTTGGAGAGAGCGAGTTCCAAACTTGCAGCAGTTCCAAACTCTGCTACGTAAACACTAGAACAAAAACCAGGAGAGAAGTCGTCCTTTGAAAAGCTTTTCATCCAGATGAGAGCACCAAGAGCCTGGGTACCAAAGGGAGGCGCTGCGCTGCCCCCGGGCTCAGCCTCGGGGCTGGGGACCCACCGGGGAATCCAGCGGGGAATCCCAGACGCAAGTGTGAGCTTTGTGCTTTTCATTTTCTCAAAAGAGCGTGTGCGGAGACAGCAGTAAGGAAGCCTACAGGATCTTGGCTAAAGTAGATATCAAAATACTTTTCAAGCAATGTGTCTAAAACCTGAATTTTTAATTCTCAGTAATAACCCCCCCATGCTAACGCTGATGCGTGCGTAATCACCTCCCCAAGGTCTAACCCAAACCTCTCCAGTTCAAGAGGGACACAAGGGGCTTCTGGCGAGCTTCAGGATGGACCTTTCAGCAAGGCATCTTCCCAAAACGGAGTAACGGAAAAAGCCTTTTCAAATACAGTTTTAAAGAAAAGGTAACTGACAGTATCTAAGAAAATACTAACCGTAATTGCAAAATTAAAAGGGGGAAGGGATTTTGAGTGATACGCAGTTGTTCAACACTTTAACGCGTGTAACAAGACCGCATCCAAAAGCCCCTTTCAGTCTCGTGTTACTGCCAACGGCTCGGAGAGCAGAGCACAGCCCCTATAACACACCTACGCAATTTACGTGTCCAGACAAGGATTCCCAAAAGTTACAGCCTCACGGAGTAACAATTAACAGCTAGAACTGTCCGTTTCTTTTATTTTCTCAGCGTTAGTTTCTTTGTGCGGCGACTTGCTTTTCTCTTCCTTCGTTTTGTTCTGATTCAGGGCGTTCTCCGATGCCTGCTCCCCCCGGGTGGAAACGGGATCTAAAACCACAACGGATTCTGTCTCTCTTTCACTGCCAGAAGCTTTTCTTGTGAATTCCGTATGACTAGTTGATCTAGAGGAAAAAGAATAAATACGTGAATACAGGTAACAGTTCACGTATTTAGGAGAAAGAATATAAGTAGAGAGAAAAGCATTTCTACTATTAGTAGGACATAGTACTGGGACAGGTCTACTTAATTACTAAACAGATTTATGGATTTAACAGCTGTTATACACAGACAGTGGTGCCCAAAATGCAACAGTCCCAGGACCCCTCCTGACCCACGGAAGGTATTTAACAGGAAAACTGAATTCACAAAGCACTGAAAAAAAAACCTCCTGAGACTACGAAAGAACCAGTGTGAAGTTCTGAGGGTTTATTTTCTCTCGGCTGCTCTCGGAGGTGGATTTCGATTCCCCCGTGTCCAAGGGAGCAGCTGCAGCCGGACAACACGCTACCAGTCCCTGCTGTCTGTAGGCTGGGCCACCCGCAGCCTGCGAGGAGGCCGTGGCTTCTTCTCCACAGCTCCATCCCACCACAGGGCTTCCACCAGACCACGCTCTCCCGTGCGACAGGGAGGTCCAGGCACCACAACCAGATTTTCCACCGTGGCTCCGCACCAACAGGCTGCTCCCGGTCTCACTGGGAGCAACTGCAAATGATTCCTGAAAATTCAGCTACTGGAGGGCGTTAGAGCAACGTCCTGCACCCCAGAAACGGGGCTACGTCTCCAGTGCTTGCGGCGCAGGGATTCTTGCACATGAAAAGCCCCGTGAGGCGGGAGAGAGGAAGGTGAGGTCAGAGACACCGGGGTTTATTGCTCGAGGCCGGCATCGGGCTATAAACACAAACAGCAGTTGTCTATATCCAAAAGCGTCAGTACCAGCGTTGGAAACGTGCAGGCAAACCCTTAGAGCAGCTGGAACGCACCAGCGGAGAGCGAGGCAAACGCTGGGAAAGGACGACCTGCAGAGGTGGCAGAGGGGGGTGTTTCCCGTGCCAAGGGGGGTATTTCCCGTGCCGAGGGGGGGTATTTCCCGTGCCGAGGG
>VXAK01004007.1:48891-112187 GCA_013399435.1 Arenaria interpres | reverse complement strand
GGCACGCTGGCCCGGGCGCTGGAGGGCACGTCACGGGGAGGGCAGCCACACAGGCACGAGGGTGCTGGGCCCCTCTTTGGGCAGGGCTTGTCGCAGCGGTGTGAACACCATACAGATGTCCCCGCCGCACTGGTGTCCGCACCTACAGCTACAACCAGCAAACCTGGCAGCTGCAGAAAGGTCCCACGGGCACCGGTGGGTGCGTGGCCACACTCTCCCGGCTGAACACAACTGCATTTGCTAGGCCAGAGCCTTTTTTTTTTTACCTCTTTTTCCTTTTTTTTTTTAATTTTTCACGCTTACTCATAAGGAACAGCCTTCCGTACTGCTAAGGTGACACCCTTGGAAAGGAAAAAGTAGAATCAACTGGAGGCCAGAGATTTTTCCTCAGCTACGGGATCCATCTGCTACGAACTGCCCTTTATTGTGACAGTCTTTGTCCCAGGGGAAACGACAAAGGAAAAAAAGAGGTCACCCCGCTCAACAATTAGAGCACGGGGCGGAGAACGTACAGGCTCCACCTGCCCGGGAGAGGGCAAACGTACAGGTTAAAACCAGATAAATCATCACAGAAACCACAGTTGCTGCACTTCCCGCCCCAGAAAGACTTTACTGGGCTCGCTCCGGAAGCGCTGGGTACAGCGACTGAAATTCCATGTTCAAGCTTTAATTACAAGAATTGTCTCCAGCATTAGAACTTCGGTATAAGTTAATTAATGCAGAAATTGGCGCTAATAGATACAGTTTCAGCCTCATTTGATTATCATCAGAAGCTAGTGATTTCATACGGAAAATAATGCTTATTTTATGCAAAAGTTGCCAATCATTCCAGAAAATACAAGGTGGGGTATTTTGAATGTTACAGCAAATTAAACTTTTTAAAGCCGCGTAACCAGAAGACGGTTATTTTAAAAAGTGCTACCTCTGAAAAGCTGATTGCCCAACACTATAAAAACGGTCAAAGCCGTAAATGCCAAGTTCATTTTTATTTCACTTTGGAGGTAACTATCTTTCAAATCCCAACAGCTGGACTATTTAATACAATCTGGTGAATCAAAGTATAATTCTTCGCTGGGCTCACAGTGGGGAGTCTGCATTAGTGTATGGCAGCATTCCAACAACTGATGCACAGCCAAACGCTCGCGAGTCTGCTTCATTTATAACAAAAATGGATAAAACGGCAATCATATTTGCCACCTTCAAAGGACAGAAAAATGAAAGATGTCGATATAAAGTAGTTTAATGGAGAAAACCCGTGATTAAATCAGCGTTTCAAGCATAAAAATAAGAATTACTATTCAGCCTTGGTTGTACCAGCGGTCCCTTCTTCAAATCCTTTGCACTGTTGCAGCACCAGCCTGAGGGTGCTGCCGTTACAGCTGAGGTATTGCAAAGAATTATTAACCCTATTTATCAGGTATTCAGAGCTCATTTTCAATAGTTTGTCAAGAGCAGAATACAGCCATAATAAAGTTCCAGTGCAAGAACGAACATAATTTTTGGTGTTCCTTTTCAAAAACCAGTTTTTGCTACTACAAACAGAGCTGGGAAAAGCAATTAGTAGAGACAGAGTTAGCCACAGTTTTGAACAATTACAAATTTGTCCAGCCAAGGTATTTGCATTTAGCTCTAAGCAAAGCTCTTCCTTCATTAAGATCGTTAATGTCGTTATCAGTATTCTTGTTATTTGTCCAACTGTGTATTTGAGCCAGAGATTGAGATCCTAGTTCTATTGTAGTCATTCATACCTAATTGTTCGTAAGTCTGCATGTATTTTTATGACCAAACACAAAAAAATCTGTCCCGTGAAATCCAGATTTAGGTGTTAAGTGCGTTTGAGATTAATTGTATGGGATATGCAAAGTCCCATGCAGTACGGAGGACTGCTTGTGATACAAGTGTCTCAAAAGCAATATATTCCATTTATATGATTACAGAAGCTACAGAAAGTCTAAAAATACAGAGTTAGGGCTGATGGGCCATCTGAGAACTCGCACTGCTATGCCCACTGTAAATAATTTACAGTCTGAGTACAAATGGACAAACTAAAGATCAGATCGTCAACCGAGGCTTGGATTTTGTTTCCCTCTGGTTAATATTATAACCTTGGTATTACTTAACCCTGCTCGGTGCTCTGTTCATGGAATCATTGTAGCATGTTTCCATTAGAAACCAGAATTTTATGTAAATATGATGGAAAATTTTATTGGATGAAGTCCCATCCAATTTCCTAACAACACGTGTAAAGCAGAAGGCGAAAGGAAACCATTCAGGGAAAACGCTGTAGGAAAATCCATGGCTTTGACAGCATATTTAGAAAATACTAGTAAAAGTCTATTCCAGCAAAGGCTGGTTTTGCAAATACACAGTATAAGCACGGGGGACTCCGTGTGGATACTCTGCCTGGAATCTGAGCTGGTAGGAACGGAATCATTTCTGCTACCGGAGCCGACACTAACATGGCATCAAACCAGTATCCTTTGTCTTTCAGCGAGCTCCCTAATGTGGGACGCCGGAATGGCTGCCATCTCTCTTCAAAGCAAAATCGCTTCAGAAACCAAAATAAACCTCCACCGGTGGCAGTCCTTACTCCCCAGAAGATGAGATTTGAAGCTAATTTGACAGTTGCTCGCCACCGGTTGCTTCTTTATAACGCTCAACCCCCCTGCCTGCAGGTCCCTCACAGCTTGCTATCTGCCCAACCACCGCCCACCCCGACCCCAGCGTCCCCGCTTTCCTACAGGATCCCCATGACTGAGGACAAACATCACGCGTGCAACAAAGCCCATGCTCCAATCGCTACGTCCTTTCCAAACTGCTGTGCTAGGAGGGTTTGCCAAAGACCACCAATTTTATCCTCAGTCAAAAACTTTTCTTGGGAATCAAAGTCACAGATGTGTTTATTAATTATTTCAGAATTTTCAGAATTTTTAAGACGGCAGGGGAATATAAGAGACTGGACCAAAGGCTAATACTGAACAACAGTAAAAAATTCCAAGTCTTGAAAGTCTTCAATGGATAAAAAATTCCACCACACGATGGTATTTGTCAAAAGGAAATTAGGGGGAATATAAAGTAGTGAATTAGTCTGTTGGTTCCCTCCTCTGAGAGCAGCAGCACTATCCTTAACAGCAGACATCTGTGAGGAGAGCACAGGAAACCTTCTCCATTTCAGGAACGCCTCTGCTGAGGAAGGTGGTCAACCCAGCAGCGAGCAGAACGGAATTGCAGACAATCCTTAGTGCGGAAACTGTTCCCATTTTTAGGTGCTTTTGTGAAAATGCTCAAAAAGATTGGCAAATTCATTTAAGTGTGGAATCTTGGAGAGCTTCTACCTGCACCGAGACACTGCATAAAAAGTACAGTCTAAGAAAAATGTGCGACAGTAGCTTTTAAAACAGTTAAAACTGAGGAGACCTCAAGCTTCCAGAACATCCCATTGTTTTCTTCGGTCGTTGTTCAAACTAAATTGCCCACGTGGGAGCCGCAGAGGAAAACCTTTGCCGTTGTGTCCAGCTGAGGCTGAGCCGCTTCCCGCAGAGCTGGTGGATGATTCAGGGGTACTAAGATTACAGCCAGGAGAAGGAGGACAAATCCTTTAATTGTATAAAATCATCAGATTAAGACTAACCCTCTCTGCGGTTCCCTCTGTTAGCAGAGAACTCTGCTGCCCAGAAACAAAATGTTTACAAAGTGCTGGAAAAAAACCCCACAAATCCCCCCCAAACGCAGGGGCAGAGGCAGCCACACCTTTCCCTTCTGTGTCCACACGCGGCAGGGGGCCACGGGAAGCCTCTCTGCTCCCAGGGGAACTCAATTGTCACCTATTCTCTTTGAAGCAATTGTCACAGAATTACGCTCACGCTGGGTTAAACATTTGGGAAGGGATTTGCAGAGGAAGTTACCTGAATACTGAGGTAAGGCCTCAATTTCGCTATAGGACACACATCGTTGATGTCTTTCTTCCCCCTCAGCACCACCTCAGCCAAACCCCACACATCCCAAATCATCTGCTTCATGGCTTCAGGCCCTTCCTCTACCAATCTCCTGCACTGAAGTGACACCTCACCTACGGGTTCGAAACCCAAATTTTTCTTCTGAATTAATTTCTCTGAGCTACCATCCCTGGGTTTGATGGCAGGGAAATTTCAGAATCAATCTGTATCTGCTGACGTTACAGCCCTTGTCCACAATCCCTCCTTTGGCAACTCACCGGTTCAGCTGAGGCCAAGGCTTTGGTAACAACCACAGGAGTAACCATATTCTGAGTCTTACCTCAACCACAGGCTGAGATTTCTTACCCTGTTACGGAGATTCCCTGCCCCTGTAAGTATTTGGGTTAGATTGTCATGGACTTGGGAGCGGGGAGGATCCGGGATTTTCCTCCATGAGCCGACTTCCACCAACGCGTTGTTCACAGATACATTTTCAAGGGGTCTTTTTCAAAGGGCTGACCTCCTTTCCCCCCAAGAAGGGGTGCGCTCAACTGTTACCATCCGTGAACAAAGAATGATGAACAGGGCTGTTCCCATTTAAATGTCTGTAAGTGTCACCTCCTCCTTCAGATCACACGCCTTAGCAAACGGATGGTGCAGCGAAGACAATCATCCCACGCACCGCTGTTCCTAAGGTTTAACGTACAGCTTCCTATAGAAAAATCCAGGTGAAGAAAAAAGAATAAACCCTGCACCGCAAGAGACACCCGGTAATTAGGAGACACACTCCCCTCTCCTGTGCTATGAAAGCTTTGCAAACACCTGAGGCGAGTCACACCTTTGTCAGATCTCAAGGGATTGCAAATGATGATGGGACAGCTGCATCCTTTTACCTCAGGTATGAATGAGGAGACGAGGAGCCCCCAGTACATCTTTTGTACGCCTCTGTCATTTAGAGCAGCCGGGCAGAGCAGCGCAGCTCAGTTACCACGCTCTGCTTGAGGTGTGTGGTGCAACGGGAGCAGGTGCGTAGAAGGAAACAGCCTGGGCTTCAGACCAACATCCTGGGAACACACGTTTCAAGGGGGGTTATTCCCTGATCTAGCTCTCCCATGGTCCCCAGGCCGGCCATCAAAGGCTGGGTCAGGTCTTCTGGGTTAGTTCCACCCATCCAGGGAATCCAGGGATCCAGTTTATGCACGAAGACCACTCCAGGGCTTTGCTTCAGAAGCGTTCTGCTGATCCAAACTCAACCACCAGTACAGATATACCCAGGGAAGCCCAGAAAACTGCCTCATTACAGAGCTGAGTTGTCATACGAATGAACTTCCACCTCACATCTGCTTCAAAGGAGCCCTCTTTCAGAACAGCGCACACGCGCCTTGGAGCCTGGAGGCCGCTTCTACTGACCTTTGCTGCAAACAGAGCCCAGGAGACACAAGAAGAGTAACTGCACTTCGAGGTGGTACGGAAGCATCGAGTTATTCCTGCTCCTCCCCGCCAGCCCAGCCGCACGAGGGTACGAGAGCACCAGCACCTTCTCTCTCGCTGGAGAACCATCCTCAACGAGGAGCCTTTCCAATTAAGCCCATTTACACCAGCGACTCGGTGCAAAGAAGCCCCGCAGCACTAAGGGATCCGGCCCACCACATTTGTTTTAATGCTTTAAACAGATAAATTAAAGTGAAATGTGTCTTTTAGGATGTCACTGAATAGGCAAGCTGAGAAATAAATTGAGCTTCACGTTCGCTTTTATAACACATAACAACTGTGACTGTCAACACAAGATCCTTTTCACTGTCAATTCACCATGCATTCTGCGAGACCTTGGGGCCTGCAATTATTTCATTTCCTTTCTTGTAAATGCAATTTCCACTTAGTTCGGTGGAATAAAGGTAGACAAAAGGTGGTAGGAGTTGCTGTATTTTCTGATTAAGGTTATCTGTTCAAAATTATAGAAATCCACAAACTACAAACACAGTATTTTTCAGGAACAACCTCGCCTTTCTGTCAGGGTAGCAGTTCAAGAAAACGCAATGGCATCATTCATGTCAAATTAACCGTTGAACAAATCCTCATCTTTCTGATTAAATTAAAATGAAGATCGCCTTTCTTCTGAGGATACTTAAATGAAATAAAAGGGAAAAATACATATGATTGAAAAAGGCATTCTGCTTTTAAAACTTGGTGTGAATCAAATAAAACTGTAGGGCACAAAAGGAAATTGGGCTCTTTATCCATTCAAAAATAAAGGATAAAAGTGCCTGCAGGAGAGTGAAGTAAATATCAGTTCAGAAAAATAGACGTGAACTGAATTTCCAGCTCATTTGTCGTGACTTACTCCTTTGAACCAAGCAATGGAGACTTGCTAGAATTGGTGCTGGTGGTATTTTTTAACTGCTGGAGCAGGAAATTAGAGGGTTAATTAGCCATAATTACAATATTCTGCCGATCTGATTTGTCTCATCTATTTGCTGTTCTTGAAGTGACAAACTGACAAACAACCTGGCGAGGGAACTGGAGCAAACGCACAGCCTCATTTCCAAAGGAGCTTGGTGTTTGCTGGTGTAAAACAAACTCATCCTCCACGGGATCTCTCTGAAATAAGTATTTCTGAAGCAGGTTTAACTCTTTGATGCTTAATGGGCACTTTGGGTCTTCAATCTCTTGTGAGAAGAGGTTCTTCTGCCTTTCTGTGCAAGTGCACCACTAACTGTATTTTTTTAAAGACGACGACGACAACTCTTAATCTTGAGATTCCAAGGGAGTGCAGAATTTTTACCAACAAACATTTAATAGTAACAGTCAGGATTCCTTTTGGTCCAACAGAAACTGCCCTGCGCACAGATCAGTATGATTTACATGATTCTAATTTTTAAAAAATTGCGCTAGAACTACCTTTTTTTAAAATCAAGAGTTAATCATGTAACTCTTATCCCTCTTCTCAAAAAAAAACCCAAAAACCCTCAACCTTGCTAATCCTTAAAAACTCGAGTTGTTTTTTTTGGCAAAGAAGATGAACTTTTTTTTGAACTTTATTACAGAGAATTCAATTTTATTTCTACCTCCACGTGAGACTGCAAATTATTTGAGGAGTCAGCGGTAAAGAGCTGCAGACTCTACATTTATCCTGTTAACCAAAATAGGTATTAAATCATTTTCAAAATGCACCAGCTAAACAGATCTGGCACTAAAATACATCAAGAAATCCATCTTCTACTTACTGTAGCGTAGGCTTGGAGCCTGTGACACCCTTAAGCTGGTCAGAGACAGGACCTGAGTCGGGTACTTTGGGAGTGAATTCTGTCTCCAGGTCTTTCTTGCTCAGCGCTGTTTGTGCGGCACTGGCTCCCGAACCTAGCACAGGCAGAGATTTTGATTCTGATGTGGCCAAGGTTCCCGTGGGACCTAAAACCCAAAGAAAGTTTAATGCTTCCGTTACCCGGACTGACTGGTCCAGAAAAGACACATAAGCACAGCGGAATTCAAGCTAATTGCAGAAATCAAAAGGGAATTTTAAGGCACATCGTCCAGCACGTAGAGAGTATCAAAATGCCGTGTTTGCAGGTTCTGCTCTTCCCACCAAGATGAACCCATTCTTGCCTGCTCTACTGACACAGTTGTGCTCTCCATCCCCTTCCCTTCTGGGACGGTACGTCCTGCTGCCCGCACAGTGCTACCAACTCACAGCTTGTCGGTGCCCTCCCAGCCCGAAGCGCAGCCGGGCGAGAGCCAGCCCAACCACAGAAACGCCTGTTCTCATACTAACGAGTAGTCAGCGAACTGTCTGTCTACAAAGTCCAAGCTAAAACCAAACCGTGGCATTAAAACCAGCCACGTCGGCATCGACTATAGCATGGACTCACACTTTCACAGACTGTTTTTAACCAGGGAGAACATCAACAATTTCTTACAGCTGATGACAGTAAAGAACAGCTTAAAAACTGCAGGCCTTTGCTCTGCTGAAGAGGTTAACTCAAAACATCAGTTCTAAACCCTCATTTCTCTGGTTACCATTGCTTTCAAGAGTATTTTCCCAGTAGGCTCAGACCATTAACTCCAATAACAATGTCTGAGCCCCAGGCAGGGCAGAGGAACCTGTGTATGTACGGCTGCGTGCGCGGAAAATCCCGACAGAGGCATCTCTTGGAGAAAATGGGGATGAAAAGCGACAGGCGCGACGGGGAAGTGAGCCACTGCAGAAGGAAGCAGAGTTCTCCGAAATGGCTGAAATGGCAATGGTCTGGAAGAGAAAGTAAAGCTTCAAGAGTTACTTAATGCAGGGAGAGGAAGAGGGCTACGAAGGAGTCCGGCCACTTACTGCCACTGTCCTGGTCAGTGGTCACTTTCCGGCGTCGCAGAACTCGTTCCAGCTCGGTTTCACCGCTGTCTGTTTCCAGGGACTTTAAGCTTCGGGAACTAGTGGATTTGTTCAACGTTTCCTATGGCAAGAAACAGGGATGAAAAGCTCTCCGGGGATGTATTATGCCGTGCCAAACATCCCATACGCGCAACATGAGAGCCTTTCAAATTGCAGAGAAGCACCTGCAGTTCTAGACCAGCATGGGAAGGTCTCTCTCCGGGAGAGCAGAGAGCACCTGGGGCCCGGCTCACCACCCTCCCCTTACTTGGATTTCCCCAGGCAGGGGTCAACCATTCTCACCTACACCTTCGAGGGCTGGTGTCAGGCTTAAGGAGGATGCTCGGGATGCTGTTTGCAGGGAAATGCCAACTTCCTCCATCTCAGTATTTAAAGGATCTTAAAAAACTGCTGGAGTCTTATCACGCCCATAATTAACCTCTCTTAGGAAAAGCCGCACATCCGTATTTTACTGCTCCAGCATATTTTCTTGTTTAGCACGGTCCTACGTTGCTGCATCCCAGCGTGGACACACATCTACAGAAGTCAGCATGTACTAACTGCAACTGCACCACCTTATTATGTCCTTCAACCCAGCTGATCTGGCACAAACCTGAGCCTATGAACCTGAGCCTATGACCACACTCACGCACAGGAATAGACCTGAAGTAGAAATGTTTTTGTTATACATACAAAATAGAAATCCACACTCTTACTGCCTTATACCAAGGTTATACTGGTATCAGCTAACCTGCAAATCCAGCAGCACTTTTCTTAAGGAAATTTAAAAAAAAGGCTTTGATCAAAGCCTGAAGCCTCCCCAAATTCCCATATTTAACACGCACAGAGCGCACACTCCATGCGTTTCCCGACTGACAAGAGCCAATTACGGGATCAGCACCCACTTGATTGTAAAATTTCCACAAAATGTTTATGATGCAACCAAAAATTCAGGACCCATGTGCTACTTCATTCCTCCTCTGAGTCTCGCCGTCTTTAGGAATCCCCAGGAATCCCATTTATTCAGCCTCCCAAAACGTGTCACACAGCGTCTATCCAGAGCACAAATAAGATATTCTCAACACCTTCTGTCGACAAACATGTAACTTCTCAGCAGAAATAGCAAATGACAAAAAGAAATGGCATCTCAAGTTGCAAGAGCCATACTACTTTCAGCTACTAATTCGTCACCCTTGCCCAAAAGTTAAAATATTTTCTTTGGCAAGTATTTGAAATATAAGTGAGCAGGTGTATTATTAATGAGTAGTGCACTCCAGATCTGGACAAACACTCCCATACGAAAGCAACTTGTGCAACAGAGTCACTCAAACTCTGCAATTTACAGAACATAAATGTGCTTTGTTTGTAACAATTATCCAGAGGTCTACATGAAATGCATAATTAGCATCGTAATAACAAATGTTTACCCCATCACATCCCACCCCCATGTTTGTTGTCTGACTGTGCGTAATGATTGGTCTCAAGAATCGACTGGAATTGGATTTTATATAGTTTGTCTTATACTGCAAATATCCTGAAGGGCTGGAAAGCAACAAGCTCGATGCAGAAGCACAGTGACTGCAGGTTTCTTTCCGCTCCCTCTGAAGTACATAATCAAGCCTCCCCTGATGTCAGCGAGACAGCGTCAAAGAAATAAAACAGCTATTAGAAAACGAAAGGACCTTCGGCAGGATCGTTGAGCCCGACCCTCACTGGTCCAAGCAGCAAACCATCAAACTATGCCTGTACTCACAGCGTTCCATTTAAAATAAAATCTCTGTGTTGCACTGTATTCCTTTTCTATTTACTGCCACATTTAACTATGTGCCCCTCTAATTAGAGCTCAGCACTAAGGCCTGGTGACTCTCTAAATCATCTCTTCCTTCTTGCCCTACTTTCACACGACTAGGGGAACAGCAAGTTTAATGTGTCACTGGTGCCACACTCGTGATTTTAAATCACAGCACAGCCCGTTACTATCGCAGTGGCTGCACTCTCTGCTGTACTGTCTTGCATCACCCAAGACAATGCCGAAGTTATTTTTATAAGAGCTGTTTAGGACCTATCACGGATGATGAGAAAAACAGCTTTACCTGCTGGGGAGTGGATGTGAAGCATTTTGCCTCAATATGGGCAGAATTTCACCCTATTTCACCTTACAAAGGCAAAATTTCACCTGATGTGCTAAAGTTGCACTCCAGCTTTAAAAGCTTCAGGGTCACGGAAGTCAGGGAGCAAGAACCACGGCCCCTCCTGACTGTTTGATACAATTTTAGCGCTTGTGCAAAAGAAGCAAACAGTTAAATCAGAAATGCAACATATGAGTAAAGGACAGAACAGGAGCAAAGGCAGCACATTGCTCCGAGCAGGACCAAACACACACCTAATGTTTTTATTTAGTGATATATGTGTATGTACACAGCTATTCAGGATCAATTTTTCTACACATAAATGCCTACAGACTAGAGAGCTCTTGCTCTATTTAGGCTCCATCTATGCTAACAAGAAATTTGGTGCCTCAGGAGGGAGCAGGAGTTCAGAGGAGTTGATGAGGAGAACCCTACATCTACTATACACGCGCTTCAGGGGCTTTACCTTGGACTAGATTTATTCAGGTGCTCCTCTCTCCCTAAGCATCCCCCCTGCCAGTACTTGAGAGTTCCCAATGGCAGGTGCAGACCACAACATCCCCTCTAGTGGCAGGAACACACAAATCCACAGCAGAGTTAACAGGCTCGTTTTCTCCTAAATATATTCCATTAGCAAGACCAAACCCCATCTTTCAGTCAGACCAAAGCCAAAAGTGGAATCAGGGGATTCACTCCAAAACTGCTCTACAGCTTCAAAGCCAAACCCTGATGCAGGACTTGCAAACACTCACCTATTTTGCGCAGAAGACCCTGTCAGCTCAATAAGAATTAAAAACTGAAATATAAATGACAAGTTTTCTTACCAGAATCCCTTTTAATTCTTTCATTGCACTTTCAGAGGGCTTTGGTGTTTCTGGCTGTAAACAAACACAACACAAGCACGTTAAAAACCCGGTGAAATGGACCATGACAGACTTTGTGCTTGAAGACAGACGTGGCACAAGGGTCTGCGGTCGTGTGATGTTCCTCTGCTCCCTCCTCTCATGGGCACACAGCTGAAGTTCAGTCTGTTTCCTTCTACAGATGAAGGGAAGAGTCTTAGCTCACAACACTATAAATCACAGCCTATACATAAAGAAAGATTATGCTTTTGTGAAGATGGCAAGCAGTATTTTATAGTAGCCACATTCATGAATCTGTGCTAAGTGTTGCATGAAAGGAAAAAATGCTGCTAAACACAGTCTATTTCTCAATCGCCCCCCTTACCCAAGTCAGTTATTCCTTCTGTGCTTTTAGTTTCTCAGTAGCTGTTTGTTTACAAGATGTTCGCTCTCGGTTCCTTTCTGTGTCAAAGAAGCTGGGCTTCTATTTACTTACTGTTGGCTTCACTTCTTTTTTCTCTTCTTCAGATATATGCTGCTCTAATTAATTTTATTCTGAATCAAGCAAAGCAAATGAGGTGAGGCAAATGTCTTCTTTTGAATGTTTTACAGAAAGCCTGATCTATTTTCAGCGTAAATTACTGTACTTAGCTAATATTATTGCTCTGCTTTTCATTCCAAACCTTTGTTTTAGGTCTGCTTGACTGGTTGACTGGTCTCAGATGAACTCCCTTTTTAATTCTGTCCATCATTTCCTCAACAGCTTGTCTCTTCAGATCCGTAACTTCTTCACCTGTTCCAAAAATCAAAGAGCATATCACATTCCAGATATTAACTACAAAGAAATAGTACAAAGAAAAGGCCATGTTGAACAGCCTCCTAAACAGCTTGCTTGCAATATATAGCCTGTTACCATGATCATAAATTAGTTTTAATGATAAAACAGCATTTACATACACAATGTACTTAGTTATACTCCCTGCAGTAGGTCTTCCTGCCTGTATCTGCGATGCGTGTACTACCCAAATCCATGCTTCTTCTCAGTTTTATTAAAAATGTAAACGATAAGCATAAATATATAGGCTTATTGTTCTCCCCATAAGTGGGAGATCCTGTTCACAGGGCTTTCTTACAGTACCACTGTTTCACCCTTAATTTTGCCCACCACAAAGAGGCACTTCACCGTACACTATGTACGTCTACGTGGGTAGCAGAACCCAGTGACCTCATCTCTAGCTGACAGGAATTCTAGTTTCTGGATACAGCACCATTAGTGATCTTTGCTGCCAGCTAAACCGTCACAAGCTCTTCAAGGATAAAACGCCAATCTACACACACTGAGGATCCAGCCGTGGACTTCACCAACACCAAACCACAGAGTCTGCAGAAATTTGGACAGAAGTAGATCCCAGATCCCGAAAAACCCAAAGCTGCTATTACTGTTTAGGAATTGCAAAGCCTCAGTGCTATGGGCTGAAGCACCAAGGACTGAAGGATACGGCCCCGCTACAAGTCTATCTCTTCACTGTGGTTCAGCAGAAATTTCCACAGCTTCATTGACACAGGACCAGCTGATCACACCCCATGGCCAGGCCTAAATGCAGCCCGTTACAGGACTCCTAAACACGTCTCCTATTTCACATGGGTTTAAGAGCCTCGCTGGAGGATATACCAACATCTCAGACCAAAGTAAAAATACACATTTAAAGAACACTGCATCAAGTCAAAGGGTAAAACTTCAAATACCATGAAAGGAAATGGTTGCCTTTTCAAAAGATTCAGTATCAGGACTGCAAAATACTCAGATGAAACGGGAAGCTGTGTGATGAACCTAAACAATACCTGTTAACTTATCAGTGTTCTGGATAATGGAACAAAAGACACTTAACATGCCATACCAAAAAGGGGGAAAAAAAAAAGAGTACTTAAAGCAAATAGATGGAGAAATAAGGTCGATGCTATTCAAAGCTGCAACGTTGTACCTTATATAACAGGAATTTTAAATAGACTTTCGCTCTCTCACTTGTCAGGGTACTATTGATGATTCATAGAAATGCCGTTTCTGTATTGTAAGCCGATTTAATGTCAGGCTTTAATTTCACAAACAGGCTGTTTCAAGTATAAAAGCTTAATTGGTGGTATGGGATAGAAACCACTCATTCTAAGTCCTTAACAAGGGTCAAAACAAGCCTCAAGTTCGATATAATAACTTGATCAAGAAAGAACTTTCCCCCTTTTTTATTTTTAAGAACAGCTCAACTATTAAGAAAAGAAGCAGTTTATATGTGATTGAAGAAAGGTCAGAACTGTTAAAGTTTGCTAATAAATAATGAAAGAATGGGGTGTAGAGAACTTACAGTGAATTTCATAGTATTTCCTGCAATCACTTTTTGTAACAGTCTCAACAAAAAGGTGTAATCAAAACATCTAGGACATTTCAAGGTAAGGAAACTTGATAAATGAAGGCAACATAATTGAACTTCTACTGAAGGATAAGATTGATTCATCATCAGAGATCTTGGTGCAAGGTCACTTCTCTAATTATTTTACCCAGACCAACAACCTTATTTCTCTCAGACTGGTAACCAGTTCCCAAACATTCCCCCAGAGACCTGCCCAAGTCACCCCATTCCTCAGCTCCTCACCTGAAAAACAGGAGGGGTAATACTTCCTTTCCCCCACTTTCTGCCTGTTGGCCCCATCCAACAATCCAGCCATGCTTACATACCATTACAGTCTGCTGCCATTTTTTCTTTAACATTTATACCCTACACCTATAATTTCAGCCAGGTTCCCTTCTGCAGCCTCCTCCTTTGTTTAAGCGGCAGCAAATGAGTTAAGCAATTCATTACAAACAAACTCCTGCTGCTTCAGAAAGAAGAGAGAAACAGCAAGAAAAACCTTGGTTATTTAACTGGCAATGCTTGTCTAACTAGCTCTGACTCTTTAGGCACTCATGATCATTTGTAAATCTGTACTTAACTCCTGTTCTCAACCTACTAAGTTTCCAGCTTCCATTAATGACAATAAAATGCAATTTCAGCTGCTACTCTGCATGCAGAGCCACCTTACTGCAAGATTCTGTTTTGTTTTAGGTTTTCAGTGTTATTAAAGGATTAGCATTACAGTCTACTCTGAGTGGTAATTTCATAAGATACGAACAGAGGGATGAAAACTGAAGCATTTAACAAACCAGCTCTGCAGAGAGGCTCTAGATGGAAGAAATCACAAACAAGAAGCCATTTGGAAATCAGAAACTTCTCTGTATTATCCTGTTTATAACCTGTTCTCTGCTTAATGATTGTTGGGTTTGTTCTTCTGCCTTTTCCAGATACCCTGTGGAAGAGCAAAGCCCTGGCCATTCCCTGGCTGCAGCTACACGCTGCAGTGTCCCCACTGCAGAGGCACAGGCTGAGCCTCTCAACACTGTCGTATCTTGTCAGGTCCTTCTGTGAGCCCATAATAAACACAACCACCTTCTCCCCAAGAGAAAAAGAAGAAAGGTAATTTTTCTCCCCCATCAGTGAATGAAATCAGCTCAGTGACATATCTGATAAGCATGAGAGCCAGAAGTATGCTGATAGTAAGTTTTTTTCAGTTACAGCAAGTGCTAGGTCTTCCCTTAATGGTTTTGACCTGCAGCCTCAAAAATTGTTCATACTAAAATCCATTTGGAAAAAAATAAGTTGGACGCAGATCACCAGCTCAGTTATAAGGGCACAGATGGCTACGAGGGCTACACAAATTTGCTTGGGATCTTGAGGAAGCTCGCAGTACCAAAGCTGCAATGCCAGAGACACCACTTCCCATCTCAGAGCACGTATGACTGGGCTGCAATCACAGTTCTGGACTGCAAGGTAGATGAACATGCTGGGACACGGACAGCAGTTGTTAATGTTGACTATTATAAGCATTTGCATCCCTGTCTGTACACACAGCTCACTTTCATGAGCTTTATCTGCAGTACCTGCTTAATGATCCGTATGACTCGAGAAAGGATGAGCCGTACCTGACTCCTGCTGAGGAGGTTTCTCCTTCTTGCTCACGTTGGTGTTGGCGTGAGATCTCTTGCGAATCATAGACATGAGAGACCTTTGGGGAAAACGAAACTGCGGATTGTCATTCTGTGCTGTGTTACACACTGTCAGAATAAACTTGGCCATGACACACAAACAGCTTGCTTACACCTGATTATACAGCTACTTACAAAAGGCTCATTTAACAGTTCTTGACTGCAGATGTATGTACTGAATTACCCCCCACAATGCCTCCCATCAAAATGCACCAGAGAAATTTATTTCTTTTTAACAGACATTAGGCACAAATCAAAACACTCCAAGATTTGAATATTAAAAAACAGTGTCTCATTGTGACACATGACAAATTGAAGCTGCTCCGGCATAATAAAAGGAAGGAAGAGCTGTGGATATTGAAGTGAAGTATTATTCTCCAGAGGACACTTAAATATGGTGATCAGTATCTCCTCACCAACTCCAAGTTTGTAATCTTCCTACAGTGTCAAATAATTATCCCTTCACTATAGTCAAAACGTAAAAGTCCAGGCAAGGAAACGATTAATCTTGAAGCCCAAGTATAAGCTCCTACATGCATCTGATGTGTCTGTGGGGCCTGTCACTCCCTACTGAATATTGCTCCTTACAGAGATATAAAGGGTCAAAACTTTGTCCCAGAAAAAAGCAGGATCCAGTGCCCAGCCTCTGAAACCACCCCTACACACGTAAAATTCACACTGCCTGAAGGAAATGCTCCGATTTAGCTACAGTAGGGCTTAAAATGAATACTGTTGTCTATTCCAAATAATAAAGGGCACAAACTTAAACAAAATAAAACAAGAAAAACCCCACAACACCCCACACAGTTAATTTACACTACACATTAGTGAGCAAGAAGCAAACAAGCCCCATGGGTTAACGGACGTAAAAGCAGCAAAAGACCAAATGCAGTTGTTCATAAAACGTTTAGTTTAGATTTCTAAAAACAAAGCAAGATGCGTAGAGGGATGAATTCTCCCTACTAATCATCTCTATAGTTAACAATAATCCTGTATGTAATTTCTATCACAGGTGGTTAAGAAGTGCCATCAAAGTCTGTTTATTTTTAAAACCAAGCAGTTAACATGAAGATTAGTCGAGTTCCTAAGATTAACTAAGCACACTTTAGGGCTTAGTTAATTACCTTGAGCCTAACGCCTGACACATCATATATTGTTCAGCTTCCTTTATATTCCTTTGCAAAAATCATGCATAATCTTGATAATTTCACCCAAAACTGCTTGATGATAGGGTAGTGATTTTCTGGTTTTGTGTTTTTTTTCTTTTTAACTTATGAAAGCAATTGTGGGAACTCAACGGAGTCTGCACTTTCATCACCAGTATCCGACAGGAAGGGACACACAGTAATCCAACACATCCTTTGGTTCAAAGGGGGTTCCTCAGCAGTAGCTTCAGACAAGCACCTCACAAGTCTATAATTACAGCTATCAGGTGAATAGAAAAAAAATAGTCTCCTAAATTTAGAGAGACAGGTATCCCTCCTCCTCCAAAGTCACAGTCTAGACCATTTGTTAGGCTGGGCACGGCAGACACTGTTCAGAACCGGTGAGGGTGTGAGTCTGTTGGCAGGTGGGGCACAGAGCGCGTCCTGCTGGTAAAGAGCCCGAGACAGATGGAGAAAGCAGTTTTTGTTGTGGTTTTTTTTCTTCTTTAAAGACACTCTTGCTGCTTGGATGCGAGCTCATGTAATGTATTCTGCTTCAGCAAAGCATTACTGCTGTGACCCGTGATTTAAGCACTTACCGTATAGGGTTCGGAGGAGGGGGAGGAGGAAGAGGAGGAGGGGGCGGCGGTGGAGGAGGCGGTGGAGGATTTTCAGACTGCTGTACTCGTTTCTGAAGTTCATCAACTGTCAAAGAGCAATAAAACAAACTGGAATGAGCTCTTGGTGTCTCACACCTGCTCTAAAAGCCAAATCTGATGGTTTAAGCAAAAAAAGCTACTAATTAACTAAAAAACAAACAACAAGACTAAACCACACAACTGCTAGGAATTCCTATTTTTGGCAATATTTTCTAACACGAACAATGTCTAGATGCACAAGATTCTCATTAAACCAGTTACCTCCAACCTGAGTCACTTTTGAAACTAAAATGACTCTCTCCCTTATACAGGATTCTTCACATAAAATGATGGAGCAGGGAAAAGTTTATCACATGCCTGCAACAGTCTATTTGAGGTAGCATTTGAGAATGAACTAACAAGAGATGAAAGAAATGAACGGTTTCAGGTTCCAGACTTAATCTCTGTCTTGCTGATGGTGTGGATTTTCCCCATAAAAATGGTCAAAACTAGGCGGTGGCAGAATGGATTCTTCCTCTCCTGTTTTCATGTCAGATCTAAAATAGGGAAATTACTTTCCTGCACTTGAAATGTTGTCAAGTGCAATTAACTGGGGAAGAGCAGAAATAGAATAAAAAACAACTTAAACTTCTTTTAGTTACAAAAATTCTTAGCAATTTTTCTGAATACAATAGGAATTACAGCAGAAGTACAGAATATGATTTCCAAAGTGGATATGGTTCTTTGTTCACGTAACGATGGATTCAAATTAGAATTACAATCTCTAACATTTACTTTTAAATTTAAAAAGGGAAAAAAAAATATCAACTGAGTGACTCTAAATTCCAGGTACATTCTTTATGCTGATAAATTCCTTCTGGAGCACATATCCAGGTTATGTTTCAGAAAAGCATGGCTATATGTGGAGTCATAACTAAGGACAGGAATTTTGGCCTCCTCTGACGGGGCTCAAACGCTTCCCTGACCAGGCATCACGCTCACAACTGGCACCTGCTTCAGCCATGAGCTGAACAAGGACTGGAAGCAAAGGCACATGCAAATATTTCACCAGCAATAGCCCTACATGCCACACACACCAGGGGCCCTTTTTAAAAGCAATTTTAAATACAGAGCATTAGGTCAGAATTTTTCTCATTTAATAGGCAGGATGCTGCAGAGAAGCTCGGCACCATCCTGATGGCAGCAACTGCAGGAACATTTGCACTGCAACAGCCGTCCCCTCCAAAATATCCTGTGACTCTTTCCTGTCTGCATTCCTCAGGCATTGGTTTAAATCTTGAGAGACAGACACACACCAGCCAGCAAGAGTGCTTCCTTCCTCTCAGTCACTTGATGTGAAACAAAATATTTGACTAAAGTAAAGAGATTTAGATACAAAATTCTCATGGATCTGAGTCACAAAGGATTTGTTTGGCTCCCTCCCTTTGGAGGGCTCTGAAGGCAGGACTCACCTTTCTAATATCTGTTTAAAAAAAAAAAAAAAGACAAAAAAACTAACCCCCAGATACTCTCACATCAGCAGAAACTGCTTTCTCACATGTCAATATGAAGAGCTAAATCAGGCCTTTATTTCCACTGGTGTCTTCTGCTGCAAGGCTATTAAATGGTTAGGTAGCTCGATAATTATGGGATGTTTTTGTACAATTCATACAATGCAGACTCCGCAGTCTGATAAATCACTGTGCACCTTTGCAAAAAAATAAAAACCCACCAAAAACAAAAAAAAAAGAGCAGAGTCATCCCATTTTATTTATTTTAATAACTAGATAAGAGGATACATTTTGACTGACTAGGAAGATCTGTGTCTGTCACACAGAAACCCCTTCACATGTATATACCCATCTGTAAGACTCAGGGCAATCTAACAATATGATTTTTATACCTTACAGAAGTTTTACAAGGTTATTCTTCCATACACATTCTATTCTGGACATGACAATTCTGAGGTTGAAGGCAGCTGCTGTACTTTGTCTGGTGAAGCCCAGGTCTGGATCTCAGCTACACGAAACCTGTTGCTTTTGAGGTCTCAAATGTAACACTTATATATTTGTATAATAAAGATGTTCATCGCTCACGTCCCTCATTGTACCTCTAAAATGAAAATTATTACATTATTTTACCTGAATGCTTTAGGTCTCTAGCTTTTTCTTCTGCATTCTGACACTTAAGCTCTAGTTCCTTTTTATCTTCTTCCAAAAGTTCTAGTTGCTGTTTAAGACGACTGATCTCCTTATGCAGCGCTTGATTCTCCAGCTGCTCTTCCAATTCTTTGATCTGCAGTTGGAAAACAATAGTATTCATTACAATAAAAGCTATTTTCTGTCCTTCCTTTTGACAAATAACCCATTAGGCACAGTTATTCCTGAAAACATGATGTTATAATATAGGAGTGAACTACAAGTCCCAGGAAGATGACACATTTGACTGAGAGCTGGACAGATTTTTTGAGAGATGTCAGAATTTTCTATTATGATCCTAATTTGTTTTATCTCTTCTTTAGAATATGTCTGTAGCTCTAAAGTGCTCAAGCTATAAGATGTTCGCTTTTTCTTTTTATAGGGTTTTTATCACATAATTAGAGCTTAATTTCAGAACAGTTCTTCATTTGAAGCACTAGAGCATTGACATTTTTGTTCTCTTGCTGACTGTTTGCCCTGGCAGGTCGGTTATTTAAAATCCCTTGTCTCAACTCGTGCGGATGCCAGTGGGTGAATTATGGAGTATCAGGTTTGGAGGCAGCATTCAGGTACAAAGTAGCCATCACTTCCCAACTCCCTAAATATATACATTTTGCTCTAGATTTAAGGAGCCAAAGCTGCAGAGGTTTTCTATGAACTGGAAATTATTCTTCCAAAACACTCATTCAGAAGCACGTGAGATTACATATGGTCTTGATGTTGCTACAGTGATGAAAGCACAGGAACTGCCTACCTACTCCTACCATTACTCTATCGCCAGAGCTTTAAGAACAGGCCTCACAGCTAAGGCAAAACTCCCCCCAAAATACCCTTTGTATTACTCAACATCCAAAATATTCTCCTGTCATCTCTTCTTCATTTAATGGAACTTGACTTAATGCTTGTAATCGCACTTTATGGCAGCCAGAATGAAACACGTAACTAAACCGGAACCTTCAGGATGAAAACCCTTCAGGTTTTGTACTTCTGTCTTACCAGTGACCCAGAAGACAGGAATCACAATCCACAGTTTTTAGACAGTGAACTTTTATGGGGGACGAGATCTTAAATAATTCGGAACATAACAAACACATGACATTCCTTAAATTCAGGAGGCTTTCAAAGACTTCTGCATGAGATGAAAAGTAATCCTGTTTTACCTTTTGCTGATGTTGAAGCCTCTCTTCTTCTAACGCGTGGGTTAGCTTCGCGTTGTCATCCAAAGCCTTCAAAAGCTGCTGATCAGGAGCAGAATTTTGCAGAAGCAACTGACTTTGCCTTTTCATCTTGTTTTGTTCAATAAACATCTGCCAAAACAAAACCCACCCCCAACAAAAACAATAGTTAATTCCCAGTCAAATGTTATCCCGGGAAACATGGCAATTGGAAAGAAAATGAAAAAACTGACATTGTGTTAATCTGGTAGATGTTAGAGCAGAAGGTGGTGAGAAGGAAAGGAAGTTTGAGAGCAAAATTTGCAAGAGCTGAGCTCACACTGAAAGGAACCAGGTGTTTGCTGAGAGAACCTCCCACTGCTACACCTCAATTACCCACAGGTTGGCAGCATTCAGAATTTAAACACATCTCTGAATTTTATTTCCTGAAAATAGGAACAATCTGATCCCTATTCTCAGAGCTATGGAGAGATTAAAAGAACTCTGAGTGGCAGCAAAAACGTCTGTGAATTCACAAGCTTTCTCCTCAAACGCATCTGCAAGCCTTGGCATAAAGCCCACTGATTTGAGGGTTACCTGGTCATATGAATGATGGAGTGCCTTTGGGAAACGAATTTCAGTCCGTGTTTGTGTAATCAGTGTATGCACTCGCCCCAGGAGAAGGCATTTCAGGGCAATTTCAGCTTTTTACTTCTGATGCTTGCCTTTTTCTCTCTTCCCCAGTTATATTTTTGGTGTGGGGAATGGATACATTCAGGAAGGTGCAGGGGGGGATCAAATGGGCTAGAGACATGACATGGATAAAAATATCACACATTTCTCTAGGCTTAACATAAGAGGCACAGAGGCTGTCACGGCACATGCGGTTTCTATATGAGATATATGCTTCTTCCAGACTGTTTAGGAACTCAGGGAAAAAAATGATTGCTTCCTGCCAAAAAAAACACCTAGTGAACTTGTTCTGCATCTTGACATCTCTTTCAGGTAGGTTGCCCCCCCAGGCAACAAGGGTTTCCACTCTTGACAAACTCGGCTGTGCCTGTTCTCAAGGCAGAAACAGGGACTGGGTCAGGCTGAGCTTTCAGATGAGCGTGCACAGGTCAGCAGAGTGTGCCACTTATGGCAGAACAGAGAACAGCCTGAGAACACAGACACTCCCTCAGACCGTAAAAACGCTGTTGTACAGGTCAGCAAAAGCCAGAAGATATTTTAAGAATAAAGTACTAGAAATACAAAAGTTCCAGGAGATCTTTTCAGGTCCCCATACTATTTGTTCACAGACCAAAATTAAAGATACAACATATGGTTTCTTCCCATCCAGTGCTGCTGCAATGTTCCATGATTTATTTATTTACTTTTAATATAACTGAATTTTAAAGAACGAGCAGCCGATGCAGATTTGCGGCAGGCGTTCCATCCCACTTCAACTGAGTCTTCTTAGCAAGCAACTCTCTCCCTGGCTGTACGTACAGACCCGCTGACCGGGCTGAACTTTTAACTCTCAGCGCAGCCTGCTTGACCCTGCGTGCCAAGAAGAGTCAATTGATGCGGCCTTAATACTAATAAAAGCTCCAACGAACACTTCAATGGGCAAAGCTGTGCCATGGGGGTAGGCAAGAAAGGACTGGAAGTATCCGATGAAGAGGAAATAATGAATACAGGCTCTAGCACTGTACGTTGCTATAAAACAAACAGAAATAAATTTACCACAGTACACAGGCCACTGTGGCGTGGTGCAAATGTGCACTGGACATCAGCTCCCCGTCCCAAAATTCTGCCAGTCAAACCAATTCTGTTTGCATTACCTTACACTAGTAGGGCTGTGGCAAAAACAAAGTCAAGAGAAGTTCAGAATCAAAGCTACCCAGCCCAAACTGTAAAGGTTTGCCTTTGTATCACTACTCATCTACCTGATTTACATTTTATCTTCTTAAAAGAAACAGCATCTTTGAAACATCATAAAGGCCCCTAAATCACTGCTAAAGGACTCAATGCTGTCTCAAAGCCTCCTGCTTTCCTGTTAAGTCAGTCAAAAGTTATTTAACCCCGTCAGAAAACAACATCTTTCTAGAAACAAACACCTTTAGCAAACATCGCCGTTTACCTACTGTGACCTTTCAAAGCAAAGTGATAATTTGGGTTTCATTTTTCTGGAATCTGAAAAATAGTTTGAGGTGGTAATTCCGCATTTTTGTTTGCTAAGTTTCTGCCACTAAACCCAAGAGAACAGAGTTGTTCCAGCCTGAGGGAGCAGAAAGCTGCCAAAACAAGAAGAAATCAAGTAGAGCAACTCGATTTCTTCAACTTGAGCAGATACTTCACCAAATGTAGAAAACTCGTATTCACTTTGTTTCATGCTCCTCTGCAACAAAATGAAAGAAAATCCTCTTGAAGAACTGGGTGAAAACCTTTTCATTCAGAAATTTCACATGAAGTCCTGCATTTTCAATTCATTTCATAAATTCATTTCATGCCATTGCAAATATGCTCCTGCTTATAATATAAGCAAAACGTATTTCTCCACCACAAAAAAAACCTTTGTTGCTTATAACTTAATGCTGCAATCAGATACACGGGAATCAACTTCCCACAGAGAGTCCCATCCCTTTCAGAAGTTACTTAAAGACACGTCCTTGAAGTACCAGCACATTCTAAATGGAAGGGATAGAACTAGACAAGCTGGTCATGGCTGACAGAGCAGAAAGAGAGCTGGTGATGAAGTGAGGGCAAGTTTTTGAGAGGTTGCTCTGTGTGTTTGACATGGGACAAAAAAGACCCTTAGAAATTAATTCTAATTTAAAATTAAATAATCAAGTCCTGCTTCAGCACGGCAGAAACCTGACTGCCTGCACAAGCCTGAATATTAATTAAAGTGACTGCTGAAAGGGCAAAACAGCTACTAACAGGATTATTTAGACTAGGTGGAATTTAACCAATTGATGGATTAGTTCCGACTTTGCCACCTGCTAGACAATTATCTGCAGAGTATCCCAATCAATGCTAGAAACTTAAGGCCATGCTGCAGGAATCTACTGAAAGCACAACTAAAGGCAGATCACAAAGGACAACACTTTGCTTACATCTACCATTTTCATTTACAAAATCTCCAGGTGTTGTGCAAACTGGCTACCTGTATTTCCCTCATGGGTTTACAAACAGAAGCTCCAAAGTGCAGGAAATCTGGGACTTGGTCACTTCCCATCAGCAGAGTTTGGACAGGAACTGGGGAGCGGGAAAGAGATGGGAGTGAAATCCTGGAAATAACAGAAGTTTTTCCCTTGACGTTAATGGGGCCACACCTCATTCTCAGACCCCCCCCGCTCTAACCATTACCCTACAGAGCCTTTGCTGCAGCTGGTTTTTGTTTAAACCAGAGCTGAAAAAGGAATTCTTCCTCATTAAAGAAGTTAGAAAGCAACTCTGTTAGTGTCAAGCCTCTGGGAACTTCGATCCTCATTCAAGTAGCATTCGGGGTATAACTGGATGCTTTTCAACTAACTCCTCTCCCAGGAGCAAAATGAGGCCAAAGGAAATGCTTTAATATCCATATGTTGCTTCATTTCCATCTACACATCATTTGAGTACTCAGGCGGAATAACTTTTTTGTCTTGGCTACAGTTTGAAGGGAGGAGATGTTCAATGTTTCAATACTCACTGTTATAATAAGGTAATCATTGGTTGCATAAAGAAAAAAAATATCAATGATAAACGCTATGAATAGAATAACAAAAGGTATGTAGCAAGGCAGAGTCAAGCTTTGGAAGTCTCAAACAGCAAAGAAAAGATCAGCCAACTGAGCAGTTGGCCCTTGAGTCCCTGTCAGCGCTGCTCCATCCCCTCCACATCTGAGGGAGAAATCAGTAAGTCATCCCCGTGGAGCGGGAATGCACTCATTTACATCTGCCACAGTTTACAGGAGCTGGTGTCTTCTGCATTATGTGTGCCCTGAAGCCTTATAGTCTTGTGTTCAGACCTGAAATAGGTTCCAGCAGAGGTAGGGTAAGGGTACTTGTACCCCCCCAAAGGAGCAGGCTGTTACAAGGATGTCATGTGATGGAGGGTCAACAAAGTGGTTTTCTCTAATTATGCCTTGACAGGGCATTAAGTGGCTCCATATTCAGCAGCTACTCAGTTTAAAATATAAATACAATAGTACAATAGTTAATCAGGGAAAAAAATAAATATATATATATACTCTAACTTTGTAACTGCTTCACTGTACCACATCATCAAGGACACCTGGGCATGTGAGCCCAGGTGTGAGCTTCACTGCATATAAATATTACAGCAGGAAACAATGGCTAGTGGGTTTTTTTGATAGAAGATTTGAGCAACAGATGTATCTTATTAAAATACATTAAGAAACACTCTCATAGTTTGGACATTGACCTAGAAATGCTCTCTCTGTGCTCAGGCTCAATGCTGCATATGAAGCAATAATATCAGCCTCGTATGGGTTACAAATCCTTTGTGGTTTAGTGCGTTCACAGCTGTCTGAAGTGCTACTCAGGAAAAAAGCTACAACAAATAAATGGGTTCTGCAGTTAGGACACAATCCAGAAAAAATTAAGTATGTGCTGAAGCAAGTTAAGTGCATGTGGCTTTACTCCGATCGGAAAATTTTGTGTCTGCTGCATATATTCTTCCCCACCTGGGAACTGCTTCTGTGGAAAGAAACCGTCCCACAATGTCAGACAGAAAGCAAAGATTACTCAAAGGGCTAATATCAAGGGCATGGAGGGCATAGGACAGGATTCTATCAACAAAATAAACCAAACCAAGTAGGAAGTATGGAAAACCAGAGCGATGCATTTCTGCAACGTGCTGTGACCACGGAATTCTTCCTTCAGAGGAGCCAAAGACTAACTCCAGTTGGATTTTCAAACTGCCACAGAAAACCGAGCAACAGATGATGAAAAAGGACAGATGCACAGTAATGGGCAGACAACAGTCACTCCTCTCTCTCCAGATGACTCACAATATTTTATGGTTAATAGTTTCTGTTAAGACCTGCATCAATTTTAGACTAATAAAGATACAACACAGACGCTGCAGTTATTTGGCTAACTGCCAGACAGCTTCTGAAGGGATAATTTCTCAAGAGCATCAGTAAGTTTTGTGGCTCAAAAGAGGAGGTCTAATTTATCCAGAAGGTAGGAACGGGAGTAGATGAGTTAACCCTATTTCTTGTCCATCATCTGCTTCTCACCACAGAGGTGCCTGCAGCGTCCATTTTGAGTGTGAGAAAACTGAATCCTCATCAGCATTCCGACTTCCTTACAAACACAGTATTATTTATTTTACCAGCCTCTTCTGTACAGAAGTGTTTGTCAAAATACAGCACTCATTCTTCACTTATGAGGCATAACTGCCCAAGGCCCAAAATAACGGGAAAAAAAATAATCTCTATTGTCATTCGTTTCTTCAGTTCCTGCAGTTAATGGTTTTCTTTTTTCCGTGGTACAAGTACAGTCATACATTCTATAACACTCACAGTTTTACATCATTCAGACACCATCTAATATATTCAGAAATAGATCATATACCACATGAAAAAGGAGGAAACCTCTTCACTTTTTTTTTTTTCCCCAATAGATTAATTGCCTGAACAAAAAAGAGAAGGGGAAAAAAACCAAACCAGAGATGGAGACCAAAGAGATGGTTTCCTAGAGCATACATCTGTTACCATTTCACAAGCCCGTTCTTGGGAAAAAGCTTGATGAAACATATTAGTATTACATCATGCTTCAAAAGTGGTAACATTCAAGCTCAGGAGAATTCAAGTACTAACCACTTATCATGTCTCTTTAATTATTATTTCCAGTTCAGTCAGCTGGACTGCAAATTAATTATCTTCAGATACCAGTTGCTGTTGGACTGTCCCCAGTAATGCACAGAGTGCGGTACTCGTGAGCACAGAGTTGCTCCGTGAGTGCTGGTTTTGCAGAATCCACTCACAGATGTAGCACATTAATGCCAAAGTCCTCACAAATTAACCCAAAAGGTCACAAATGCACCTCAGGAAGAGTTCTGTGGGAGCTCATGTCACCCAGATAACCAAATCCATTGCATGCAACCCCCTGAGTAGGGCAGACATCTGTTAAGAATGACAATAATTTTTCCTAAGTCTTATAAAATGATAGCCACCTTTTATCTTTCAATGAGGGAAGACTCGGTCCCAGACTAAGTGATGTCAGCTGTACACTGGCCCAGGTAAGGGATGGAGTAAAGGATGGAAGCATCTTGAGGTTAACAAGTTAAATGCAAACATGTTATTGTGTAACAGTTACTTAGAAACACAGACATATAGTATGCTGTTTTAATGCATCCATAAGTATGCAGAATTGGAGGGAAAGTCAAGGAAAAGATGAACGATGCACATTACAGATTCGCTTTATTTCTTTAATCCATCTGGATCACAGCTCCTTTGAACACAGGCTTTCAACCTCTCAAACCACAAACTATTTTACAGATAACCATAAACACTTGGAAAACCTTTTTTTTTTTTCCAGTTGTGTGTTTTGAGAAAAAGCCTAGGGTAGCCTCAAAAGCGAGTGCGACCCCAACACACCTGCTTAGCAGTGTGACACACCATTTCTACTTATCCAAGCTACAGAGGACAGAAAATGAGAGCTTAATGGTAACTCGGAGACCACGCTACCTCTCCTCCAAGAGGTTTCCAGAGTAACTTTAGGTGCAGGGGTTGTCCCCATGCCAGCACACACGACACTAATAAACCGTTCACTTTACAAAATATTGTTGCGAGGCAGGATGTACACTTAATAAACCATTTACGCCAGATTATTTTGTTAAACTCCCGGGATTTTTACATTGCTAAAACTTTCAATTTACTTCTCTGACTGTGTTCCTCCCCTTTTGGCTTGCTTTGGCTGGATGTATTGTATTTTGCTCATCTTTGTGGAAGAGTGCTTTTCAGGGCTAGCCTCTGAATTCTTGCGATGGCCTTCAAGATACTCTCTGCCTTCCTTTGTTTTCTTATAAACGGCTCCACAAAGAGCTGAGAGATCTTAAAGTGTCTCTTAAAACATGACACTAGAATTCTGGTTAAGCTTGCCAAGATTCCTGTGTTAACAACCCTGTTTTATTCAGGTAGGTACAGATTCTTCCATGCCCCCGCCCCTTACACACTCTATTTATTTAGTTCTTTTATGCAGATTCCTGTACCTTTCACAATGGATTGTGACTCATTTCAAACCCTCTTTCTTTTTCCTTCCCCCTCTCCACACCACGGCTGACAATATTTACTCAGTTTCTTTAGAATCTCTAAAGAGCATGAATTCTAATGTTTGAAGTTGGATCATTTTTGATTAATTAAATATATATTATGGTGGTGCCAGCAGCATGACTATAATTAAAGCTGTATTGGATTATTTTTTTTTTTTTTAATCAAAAGCTCTGATTTTCAAGTGTTCGCTCACTCCTATATGTGCTTGCTCCCCCCGGCTCTCACTCCTCACCTTTCCTCTTTCCCCCCCATCTGTGTTCGCTTCTGCACACACGCTCGCCCGCCCCATTCTCCCTCACACCTGCACTCCCAATTCTTCATGTTCTGTGGCAAATCCTCTTCGCTCAGCAGAAGGGCAGGACGTAAAGGGCATCACTTCGAACTGCAGCTCACCCCAGCTGCTCATCTGGCCTCCCCTCACCTCAGACACAAGGCAGCCCCAGGAGGGGAAAGCTACAAGATGAAGCCAGGCCAGGGAGAAAGGAGTTCATGGGAACACACGGGCCAACTCACCCCATCAAGGCAAGCTTCAGATACCTCAGCCCCATAGAAAGACACGTGTCCACCACCAAACAAGCCCCTCCACAGGCAGTAAGGCTGTATTTCAGTGAGCTGAAAGACACGTCTAGGCTGAGATGTCACAAACAGTAACATGAAACAGGAAAATGTGCTGTTCTGAAGGCTATGCCATGGTGACGCCCATGTTACTCGGAGCCTATCTCCTTTCTCAAAGTGCTCCTGAGGAGCCAAGCACAAAGCACTGAACAGGCAAGTGTGGCCTTTACTCAAAGCTATTCCTTCTCTCAATGCTGCACACCTTATCACAACCAACCGCTGCGGCTTCTGCAAAACTCAAGCAAAAATCCAGCAAGATTTGTTGGTTTTTTCCGGAAACACTATATAGGGACAGAGAAAATATGTGGCTGATGAAAGCAAGCAGAAAATCCTGGACATCCTTAGCGTACTCCAAGCAGCTTCTGTAAACACACCCCAAGTGTCTCCCCAGTCACTCAAGGGACACCATCCATGTGAAACCAGGCCAACGACAACACAATTTTAAAGTCATTTGAAACACTACCAGTTTCCCAGACACAACTGAGCAATGCCTTCGCTGTCACCCACTCCTGTATTTTAAAAAAAACTTTCCAAAAATCTCCCTGAATGCCACGATGCCAAAGGAAGAGAGGAGGAACACAAGGGGGATTCTGACGCAGGCCTGAAGCTCGCTGTTGCAATGATTCCATTTTGGATGGGCAAGCAGAAAATAATGAAGAGCCTCAACTGAAGAGCGACGCTGTCAATCTGCAACAATGGGGGCCCATATATTCAGAAGAAAGAAGAACTAAATAATGCCCAAACCCAAGAAGCACTAGTTTGCAAATAAGCAGCGCTTCTTTGGCATTGTACTTAACAGCTTGCCTGGCAGTTTGTTCTTCAAATACAAAAAGTACTGTAAATACCATCTTTCCAAGTGTATAGGTGTCTGAATAGTACAGCCACAAATCTAAACAGAAGCAACATTCTGGGCCCAGGGTATCAGATTATATTCTTTTATGATCTGAAAACCACCTTAACTATGCATTTATAAATTACTCATTTCTGAGAGATGTAAGACCTTTATGTACTATCTTCTGTTGTCAGTTAATGAACAGAAGCACATAATTGTTCTGTACTTCAGAAGATAAAGCAAAGCAACAGTAGGAGATGCAGGACAGACACTGCAATAACGCATGGTAAATGAACATGCTTAACATTCTTAGCAATTTTTCTTAAAATAACAGTTCTGCAGATATTACAAACACCGCTAATAAAACCATACTGCCTGCACAATCTCAGGAGGTTTAAAGAAATCGCGTTACAGAAATAGTTATCATAAAAGCATAGGTAATGAACAAATCCAGGTTTCCTAAAACTTAAAAATAGTTGCAAGAAGGTAACAGGCACAGGCTGGTAACAGTCTTGCAAAAAATCCAAATGAATACTTAATAAACATAAAGAATATTTTGTGTAACAACTTGTGGTCACTGATAAATGCCTCTCCCCTGAATAAATTTGAATGGAATTTGCAGATCTCATTTTTATTTCTGAAAAACCACAGTGAGCCTTTGATCAAAATGTAAATGGCCCCACGGCACATGGCAGAGGGAGGGGTCCGGTTCTGCTCAGCACCCACAAAGCTCCATAAAAGCAGAGTTTGGAAGAGGCTGCATGTGCAGTCTCTTTGATTTCAGAGATCAATTCTCTTGAGTGATTTCTCTCCCACATGTCTTGACTCCAGTAGCATCCTGAACTGCCCCATCTCTATACCTAAAATTTAGCAGTTAACAGGGCGTTTTAATAATTAGTAAATAATTTTTATTTCTATTGCTTCTCATTCCCTTGGTGGGGGGGAAACATGTCAGCTGCTTTAACTTTGCCTGAAGTACATTTACATTTCCAACATGTGGCAAGAGATAGCGACAACAATAGGCAGGAGACGGCAGTATGTGCATATATACAAGTTACACAAGTTTAAATTTACTTCATTTACAAGTTGACTCATCGAACGACTGAAGGTTCAGTAGCGGAACTGATACAGCAGTAGTTTATCTAAAGCAAGGCTATACTATATACTTGTTTGAATGAAAAAGAATCTGCCAAAGCTTAATACGCTTGGATTTGCAAATACTTTCTCCTTTAGCATAAGCACCTGTTACCCAAATGCAAATTTTCCTATTAACAGAAAAAGAAATTGATCTGTACCTAGAAGTTATTAGGTTTCTGCCAAATTAGTTCCTTCAGTAGGTTTCCAAAAGGGTTAACGGGTTGACCTTGCAAAGGAAAGAACAGGAGAGAGTGGCAAAAGGTGGAATGAGGAGAAAGAGGAGCAATTTCCTTGGCCCAGGTGGCCTGAAGTTCTGCAGGGCACAGAGAGAGCTCTCAGGCACGAGCAAGCAAGTCCAGGCAACATCGAGGTCAACTTCCTCACCCCTAGCTGCCAGATTTTCAAATTTGTTTACAGATCAATCTCAAATCTCACAAAATTCATGTCATTTAAAATGTTGCTGTATGATTCTGTTCGTATGCAAAACGCTCAAATACCCAGCAAAAAGCCACAAGATCAACAGAACACAGTAAGCCTATCCACTGGTTTCTGTACAGGTTCAATGCATATATGCCCTGCTTACAATCACTGACTGAACGTAGTTAGATGTACAGGAGTTATCAAATATATTTTTTAATTTTTCGAGAGAGAAAAACAACAGCGAAGACAAAAAGCAAAAGAGCCCCCTACTCTGACAAAGCTGACTTCCTGAAGGCTAAATACTTGCTTGCTGGCAGCCATGGTTTCAAAATTTAAAATCCACTTCGTATCAGATGCCAGACGTTTCCCTTATTTACAATATTGCAGTACTGATAACTCATGTAGTTTTGATATATAATGGCTTTCTTTAAACCCTAAAAAATTATTTCTTAGGAAGCCCAACTTTTATTAAAGAAAATATTGATGCCTGGCTTGGGATAGAAAAGCTTGAAAATATAACCCAAGTGCAGAGCTCTCACAAAACCAAATGATTTTATAGGGCTGCAGTCTATCAACAGAATGAAAGTGTTTGCCAGCATTTCCTACAGCAAACATTGCCAGTCACAAGCCATTGCAGGAATGACCAGCCATTCCATAACACTACCCAGGAACTCATTTTCCTCTTTGGGGCTTCATATCTATTCTAGAACAAAGGAACATTTTTTTTCAGCTCGAATACTCCCTGCACTAGGTTATTCAAAAGGCGTAAGTTAAAGAGCAGCTAAACCTGCACAAACATCAATATTGTATCTTCCAACACTTTTTTTGGCGAGTTCACTTATTTTTCAGGAAAAACACAGTGCCTCAAATTATATCACTAGAAAGGCAGCTAATCCTTCTCAGACCCAACCACTGCATATACCACAGTGAAATGCTTTGGCTGACTAAGCCCATTTCAAATTTAAAGCCTTGCTTTACAAGGGGAAAGAGTTAAGACTGCAGGGATAATTCTGAAGTGCTTTATAAATGCTGTTGAAATAGTAAACCCATTTTACGGATGAAGTGCAGAAGTCAACTAAGTAGTATGCGGACATTCAAAGACATCTTTTGTATGAGAACTGGGAACTGAAATCAAGTCATTAGAAGCTGGTAGGTTTTTGCCCAGTTGCAACATCTTCATTTTACAAGATCCCTTTTTCTTGACTACTCACCTCTTGTGCAAATGACTCTGCTTTCTTCCGCAGGTTCTTTTCCAGTTCAAAGTTTTCATGAAGCTCTTCATATTCCTCTACCGCCAGCACAGACACTGTTTATAAGAATAAAACAAGATCAGAAGTGAAAGTGGAATGGATCAAAATAAGATGAAAGTACTGTTTGATTTACCCAGATAAGTTGTTATTCCCCAGCACCATGAATCCTTGAATGAAGGCATGACTGAGTTTCACACTTCTGTATATAGTCCCCTTTGCAGTATTTGTCCTGTTTGCTCTAAACTTCACTACATAGACGCACAATTACGGGTATTCTGAACAGATTAATAGTCCTCCCTGTTACTCAAAACTCCAGTAAAACATGCAGCACAGACCACATTTTGCCCCTTTGGGTGTGAGCAATCAAAGCCCCAAGAGAGCTTTGCTGGATCTATCACGTTACTACACTATTTTGGAGGCACCTGTATTCGCCTGCCTGGCTTAAGTGAGGTTTGATGGGTCCATTAAAAAAAAAACAACATAAAGAAAAAAACCCCAACCCACATACTTAGAAAGAATTAAGATAAATTCCCCAACTCTGACTGAAATGTATTGATAACACAGCTCCAAGACAGTGCTACACTAACACAGAATACAGTAGGTATTGAGTAGATACTTGGGTAGCTCATTTCAAACACACAACAATTCTTGCTTTATTTGCCTGTGCATTAGGACCTAACCTGGTATAACTTCTCCTTCCTGGAAAACATAAAACAAGGGGTTTTTCTTATTTTTGATTGTGCTTAGAAAAAAGAAAACATTTCAGAAACATTTGATCTTCCCACTCTCCCATCACCTTCAAGCTGGTGTGTCTAATCAACCTATCCAACATTTGGTGTTTTAAGAGTCTTCAAGCACTGCCTGTCACAGACTCAAGCAATGCAGACACATAAGAGAGGTAAGAGATGAACACTTGATGGAAGCTTACAGAATATACTCTACTATGCAAACCTCCTCTCCCCATGCTGAGAGACAGCTGGAGCATTCATAGGAAATAAGACTCTGTCCCACTAGAAAGTAAAGGAAAAAGAGAGAAAATAATTTCCCACTGAAAGTTCATACGTTTCTCTGTAATTCAAAACTCAGCTGTTTCCTTGAAAACATGGACTACACTGACTTTGTACACTTTTTCGAAAGAAAAAGATAGCATTATTTGCAGAAAGCCATAGCATGATTGGAGTCTTCACTACTCCAAAGATCGCACTTATTTTCTGTATTCTCACTATTTAGCTGTAGCTATTTCCCCATGTGAAGGGGCAGCCCTGGCTGTTCTCTTCACTGCCTGACAAACATTTCAGACCTCCTGGGAGACGTCATAGGAGCTTTTTATTTATCCTCCCCAGGTAAAGAAGTAAAACACAACTGCAGGGAAACAACGTGAAGCTAAATCAGAATAACTGGGAATGTGGCTGAAGTCCTCTGGGATGTATCGTTAAGGTGCTACTGAATAAATAAGGAAGTACCTTTGGAAGGTAGAACACGTAATGTATCAAGACAGGCAGGCATTAGAGGCCAGACCCATCGTCTTCCACTTCAAGAAAATGTGAAACGGCTAAGGAGACTTTTAGCCAACCAATTTTTAATTTTACAAGGCTAAACTGGCAACAAGAGAAAAGGGCACAGCAATCTGAGGCACTGAAATCTTCCCCCTCCCTTCTAAACTAGTTTTGAGTCCACTATATCTCATGCGGAAGCACTCACCCTCATTAAGCAAAAGCTTTCCTTTTTTTGAGCCCTATGTTTTGTAGACTTTCCTGGCTCTGGTTTTACCTCTCATCTCTTTCCAGGAAAGGAAAGTCCCCGCTTTCCCTCCATAATTTGGAAATTCTATTTATCTCATTTCCCAGCACCTTTGCCTTTTTCTCATCATCCTGCGAGCATACAAGCTGCTCACAAGTCTTTAGATATTCAAAATGATTAGCTGTGCCCCAACTAAAAGGAAGGCAATGTAATGATGTAGCAAAACCGGAGATTAAGGTTTGAATTCCATCTCTGAAGGACTGCCGCCTTCTAGCTTGCCACTTGTGCCACAGAGCAAAACGTTTTCCTGTTCTCACATTCAATCCGCTGTTTACACTGTCACATTTTCCTGGGCAGAGACAGTCTAGAATAGTCTATGTGCTTAAGCAGTGCCTGCACCAATAAGGCCGAGTGTCGGATCCAGACCACAGCCACTGTTCTGTAACCTGCTCTTTGTACTACAACATAAAAGCTCTGAAGCTTCTGCATAGGACGTAGCAAACTGTCAGAGAACCTGCTGAGACCACACACCTCTGTTACATTTCTCCAACAGTTTTTGCTGCTTATTAACTTCTGTTGTCAAAACAGCCTTTTCTTCTTTCACTTTGTTCACCTAGAAAAGTGTAAAGATCAAAAATAAGAGTATTTTAGTTAGTGGTGTAAGGCATAGAGCAACACATAATGCAAGCAATATTTTGCTTTCAATAATTCTGTTTCTTGGGCTTTGCTTGATCTCAGGGTTTGCGGTGGGATGGAAAGCACTTTTACCCCAAATTACAGACCCCAAAACAGATGGTATTAAAGGGTTATGAACTAATCCTTCACGTGGGGCTCTGATGGCCCAGTTTCATGGCACGTACCAGTCACAGCTGCAAATATAACATCTTTGGAACCTTTCAGAACGAGGCGCCATAGCACCTGGTTGAAAAGTTACTCACTTGCCCTTGACTGTTTGCGTTTTAATATAGTCAGGCTGCTGTTTCAGTTTTTTTCCTGGGCTCTGTTTATTGTCCAAGAGCTGTCAGCTGTGTCTTTCTGAATGAGAGTGTTGCGTAGACAGGAAGAGCCACTAAGTCCTGACTTACATCAGTACATGGCTTATCCAGTTTTCAAGCAGGAATGAAACTGTGCTGGCTCAAAAAGCTAATTTGCTGGTCTAATTACCATGACAGGGCACTGCCAATGGCTAAACTCAAGGATATGCTCAATGAAGTAGCACCAGTGATTAAACTGGACATTCTCCAGAAGTATTTCTTGCACATCCACAGGTTTAAGGAAATAAAAAAAAAAAACAAAACAAAACCCAACCCTCAGGCTGTGATGGGTGAGAGGTTGTTAGGAAGTGGAGATGAGAGTCATATGGGCATTAGAACGGATCATGGAAAGTCATGTGCCAGCAGCAGACTGGACTCTGACGTAGAAGGCCCCTTCTAGGTATATGCTCTAAGTGGTTCCATCAAATGGGCTGGCTGGAAAGACTTGCGATTAGATAGTATTCAATTAACTTCACAACTGAGTGTTTTCAGCAAAATTAGATACAAAAAGTACTGACTACACACTAACGTGGTCTCGCCTTCCATGGTACAATACATACTTCTTCAATTACTTCTACAAGTTTGCACCTCAGGTTTTCCAGTTCAATGGCTAAGGTCTTCTTTTCCTCATGAACAGATATGATTTGATCTCGCAGCTCTACAGTTTGAGGAAGGAAATGAAAAAATATATTTTATTCTTGGAAGAAAACAACAAAGGGAATGTCATAGCAATGCGAGTACAATCGAGTACGGAACACCTTAACTGCATACAAAGCATCAGCTGTATTCAAGGAAGGTCCTCAATAATTTAGGAACTTGGCATAAGTGTCAAGTAACAGATCTACAACTGGGCCACAGTTTCAGATTTAATCTATTGAGGTAAGCTGCCTTGTTCAGCTCTGCCAACTTTATTTGTGTTCTGAATGATTCATCCCCTGCTACAACGGGGCCAATCCTGCCACCACAGAGTATCCTCAGTCCTACTCAGGAGACTGTCACATCACAGACTCTGGTACACAGGGAGCAGAAAGCAATTTTTAATGGGCTTTCTTTAAAACAAATTAATGCACTTCAATTCTTTTTGGATCATGAGTTCTTGTCACAAGGGAAATAAACAAAACAACAGGCAGTTAATACTTGGGAGGTTTTCACTGAAGAAATTGTCCTGAACAGCTGCCAATTTATAGTCTTTGTAACATTATGTGAACAGAGTCAGAATATAACCTTTACTGATGGAAGAGCTAATGCTTGCAATTTTCCCCTCAGAATTTTTGTTCCTTAATTATCAAAATATGAAATAAATTAAATTCACAATGGAATACAACATTTGATTATAATCACTTCTTAACAGGAGATCAGTTTGCATACATAACGTATCAAGGTTTAGGTTAACATAATAACACCACAAAAATATAAATTTATTGATATATATTAGCTTTCAGTAAGTGCTCTCATTCCCCACCTGCTTCCCGTATTTCATAGCACTGCTGTTCATTGAATACTGGCCACAAGTTGAGAAAATTGTTGCTAATCAATTGCAGATGATGACGACATGCTGGATGTCATTCTGTTTGGTCTCACAACTTGAAAATGTTGATTCTACTCTAGTGCCCCCCCAACGCCAACTCAGGAGCCTCACATTTATTTTCCTATCAATTAAAGGCACACATGTTCTCAAGTAAATAAAAAGATTTGTTTTCCTGGAAGATTCTTGAACCAAATTGTCTGCTTTATGGATTTGTGCTTTCTGGTGAAATTAAGGGAAAAAAGGTTTCACTGAAATTTATGGTAACTGGACTAAGTCGGCTCTGACAATACATATATCAACCTTATACAGAGAAAAAAGCATATCCATATAACTAAATCTTTATAAATGTCTACAAGAAATGTTTCTGTTCAGATACAAGGTATGCACTAAGCTGCTTGACCAACATAGTTCAGTTGTCAGTTCTCATTACGTCCAAAAGGTCAACTAAAAAGAAAAAGAAAACCCAAAACCTTTAAATGAATTTCAGGTATTGCCCCGAGACGCCTCTACACTCCCATTAGGAATTCGAGCTTTACTATCAACTTTCCCTGAAGTATGAGATAGCAAAAACAGAGGGAGGTATATGAGGGACAAAATTTTATCCCTTTAATAAATAAGAGGGTTTTCATGAAAGAACCTCCGATTGTACTACACTATTTGTATATCCTTACAAAAAAGCGGTGGGAGGGATGGAATCATTCCAAGAAACATCCAATACGTTGTTGAATAGTAAGAAGGCTAAAAGGCTTCCAAGGTTTTCAACACAAAACACAACTCCTTGGAATCATAAACGTGCATATAAGAGCAGATTTCACCTCCGGCAACACCAGAAAGCATTAAGGGGAGTTTTGAAAACACATTTTTCATTGCATATGGTCTCTCACTTAGCAGGTAAGCCAAGATGTAACTTCAGTTTTTTCCCTGCAGACAAACGCCACCACATCTTGGCTTGGGCTGGGGACACAGCCCTAACACTGCCTCTTGCTACATGTCGTCACCTCACTCTGCTACCAAACACACACACGCTTCTCTCCAGGCACAGCGATGGAATATCTTCTCCTACAGCAAATGGGATGTCAATGCTTTTAAAAATACTCAGCGCTTGTAAAAGTAAGGTCATTAACATTTAATAATAAGGCCAAAGAGAGGAGCAGAAGCCAGGAATTCTAAATCCTTTACAACATGCCATATTTTGCTCTTAAATGAATTCTTCATCAAGACAGAAAGCATTTACATCAGAGCTCTTCTTCAAATGTCTCTCTCATTTGACCCTGCTACCCTCCTAACCACCTTCTCTGATCTGCAGCCAGAGTCTCTGCTCTCTTTAAATAAAACCTTGACATCTTTCTCTAATAAAAGGCAGGAGGAACTCCAGAGCCTTACTTCCAATTCAGATGGGTTGCATGGTGTGGATCACACCGCTCTCTGCCTCTCTTCCTACATCTATAGGATGGAAAACTGCTTATTAGAGATGGGTACTACCACATCTTATTTCTTGGGTGGGATTTTTTTAAAAGAATTTTTAGAACACCCCTTCTTTTTGCTTAGTGATACTTTGTACCACTTTATTGAGGCTGCTACATTCCAACAAAAAAAACTTAACAAGGGCAGGCTGAAAGTTCAGGAGAGCTGTACTTACACATCATTTGCTATTGTAACTTACTATCAGGAAAAGAGTAAACTGCTTAATCTATCTCTGTCACCAAGTGCAGAATGTGGGCATTCCCCTTTTTTGGATACTACGGTATAATAACATACAGAATCATGGTGTCTTCATCACAGTTAGAAGAGACAGGAAGGCAGATTTTGGGTTACAGAAACACAAATTGCCTTTCAAAAAAGAACCACAAATTTCTTAATAAAGCACAGATTTCCCTTATCAATGTATTTCCATGTTCCCATGCTGTTTCACCCAGCACAAGAGTCTCTTTTGAAGTGGGTTGTTTGGCAATAGCCCTGGAATATGAGTGAAGTTTGTGCACACAAAGGTACATAATGGAGATAGAACTGGAGAATCCTGTCTCAAGCTTTGAAATAGCACCACTGCAGTTGAAGCAATACTGAGGTGACCTTGTCCTTCTGCTTAACTTTTACTTTGTTAAGGATCTGAAGATATCATTCTTTTACTGACTCTGTAACATTGAACTCCCCCTAGCTGCGTAGATCTCATTTTCCTATTGCATTGTAACTTCCTTTACAGGCCATTATATCCACCATATGCATTACACAGCATCACTACAAGCCTGCCATGTTCTTACAGTCCTTCCGGGAAATCCTTTGATGCCCCCTCTCAGAAGCGTGACAGATGTCTGGTCTGAACCAACACTGCCATTCTTTAGGCAACTTTTCCCTTGTTCGGAGGCGTAGGCTCAGCAGCAACACTCACCTTTCATTTGCTGCTGACAATGCACAGAAGTGCACGATCCAGAGTTAGCTTCTGCATCTCCGGGTGAATCGTCCCCATCAATGTTAATCTCCTCAGTGATAATTTCTGGGCCCAGTTTTGCCATATAAAGCATACTAATTCTTTTCAAGGTCTTATTTTCCTTGTTCAGCTGAAAGTCGAGAAGCACAAACAGTAAGAATCTAGTTTGTCTTTAAACTGCTGTTCAAGAAAAAAAAAAAGTCAACTAAAAAAGTAAACTGTATTTTTTTTCTCTCTTATCATTAAAAGATCTATCAAACAAAGAAGACAAAGTGACATTAGATTAGATGCTCCATTCAACATTAAAATAGACTGAAGATGGGAAGTTTGTCCTCTTTCTCCTCCGAGGAGGCTTGAATTCAACATGATGCTTCATCCATGCCCTGCTTTCCTTTCTGGTCATTCTGACTAATAAATACCCAATGTAGGTTCAAATCAAATCAAATCAAACCAACTATCAAGCCTACTCAATGCTATGCATCCTTTGTGATAGGTGCTTCAGCTCCTTACCCTTAAGCATGTACCAGCATCAACAGGAGCCCCAACTGAATGACCTAAAGAAGGGCCTGTGCTCCTGAAAGCTCATCTGGTTTTGCCAGCTGTATCAATTGGTCAAATAAAAACTCTTACCTCCTCCTATGCCCTAATTTCGCTTATAAACTACAAACACCACAACTACTATACTCCCAGTCATGGCAGAATTACCTCAAAATTCTTTTGAATTATTTTTAATTCTCAGCAATTATTACTGTAGAGTCGATACACATAAGATGAAAACTGTATCATAAACCAGTTCTTCACTGGTCAAACCACAAGTCAGAAGCCACTCTGAGCTGAATGCTTAAACACGTGCCTGGTTGGTGGATGACATGGAAGAGGTTCTGTAAGGCATCTCGTCTTGACCAAGGTGCCAGGAAAAACTGAACAACAGAGATTGCTGCAAATGTTTCAATCTCATCATTTCTTTCAGGGTTCTGCATCCGGACTCCCCACACCAGCAGCTCTCAGCAAGCTCAGCGCAGTCTCAGGGGTGTTCAGGCATGTATTGGGGTGTCTGCCCACCCACCAGCCAAGCATTCCCTGCATTCAGGTCTAAGAATAAGGCTCAATTTTCTACTGGGGACGTACAACATGTTGAAGTCAACATGCACTTCAGATGTCCAATATTTACCTTGAAAAAAAACATGTACTGAACAGTTAGGCTGACCCTGAAGTTTTACCAAAGCAATCATCTTTGATCCCCTTTTTCCTCAGCCCACCAACTACAGGAGATTTATTTAAGGACTTCTTCATCTCATTCCCAAAGAATGAAACTGAGTGAGTGGGAAGGGTGGTGAAAGGAACCTCATTTCATCAGCTCACGGCAAAAAACAAATCAGCTTTGGCAAAGCAGGCCCATGGGGTAAAGCTAGTCTTTGAACTGCCCCTGTACGTGCATTACAGGAAAAGTGCAGAAAAGAAGAAAAGTTGCATAAATATGTTCATTTTCTTACTTATATGCTGATTGTCTCTCTTATGAATTCTAATATAGTGTCATTATGCAAACAATTAAGTAAATACCTCCAGAAAGTACATTGCTAATGCATCTAAATTAAAGTGATTTCTTGCTGGTGTGATTTTTACCATATCTCAGGATGTACTTTGGGCAGGGGATGGGGAGGAAAAAAAAAAAAAAAAAAGGCAGTCAGCATTGCTAATGAAATTTGGTTCAAAATTGCTGTAATCCATTTTCTGATGAAGTGGCTCAGATGCATTTTACACAACCAAAAATATATAACAGAGAGATAAAAACATTCTTTAATAATAATGCACTTCTGATGAGATGGAATATAGAAAATTACACACTTGCTAAATTCATCAGACTAGACGCAATCAACAGAGCAGCGGAGGTCACCTTTCCCCTGCCCTCGCTTTGCTTTCATAAACAATCACCTGAAATGTAATGCAGTGGTTGACTTTTTCCATTTGATTTAGACACTGAAATGCTCATTATTGTTTTATATCTCACACAGGACAGTTCTAAAACTTGTTTTCCATTTAACCTAAATGCATATAAAAACTAGGTATCAAGATGTTGGTCCATGACTTGCTGTTCCGAAACAGAACTAAATTAAAATGGGTATTTTTTGCTTCAAAGGGAGGAATTGTATTTTGCGTCTCCCAGACAGCTTACAGGTTTTGCCACTTCAAAATAATTTCACAGATCTGCAAGATTATATGAAAACATATAAGGGATATGCATACAATCTCAAGTTTAAAAAAAAAAATAAAAAAGAAATCTGATGAAACAGAATCACCATAATTCTTCTCACCTTAGAAGCCAAAGCCTCAGCACTTTCACGGCACGTCTTCTCAATTTCAAGATTGTTCTGAATACAGTTTACTTCCTCAATAACCATGTGAGAAACTAGGGGAAGAGTTTAAAAATTAGTCAGTATTTTCCTGCATTTGACACATGCATCCCATGATCAGAAATATTACATCTTTTTCTGTTAATGTTCTATGTAAGCATTTCAAATACAGGGAAGTACATACTTAGACAATCTCCATGGACCTGAACTGTTTAGAACACTGAATATCTGGTTCATTGCTTTAAGCAACTCTCTCAAGCCGTGTCTGCGGCATCAGAGGGGGAAACCGGAGAACTGAGCATAAACTTCTGCAAGTAGAAGGCCAGCAGGAGCCTCCCTGATCGCCATCATTCAACATCTTTATTTCATTAACACTTGAGGAATCAGTCAAACGACTAGGGTTGCCCATTCAGATTGCCACCATAAATCTCTTGAAAATTCGGTATGGACACGGTTTGCAGAAGATTGGAACCTCACTATTTTTAAACAGCAAGATTAACTCAGGTGTCTTACAAAGACTATTTTCACCTTCTGGTCTTCAGGTTTATCTGGTATTTTAAGTATCATCACACTTGCTAAACACACTGTACAAGAAGAGCTGCCGCATGGACATACAGCACAGGCCTGGGGCAAGTTTACTAGGAAATGGAGAAAGGAGTTAAGTGACCAAAGCCTCCGTATTTGTAGCGCCTCCAACAGACCATGCTCCACTGAAGTCATAGAATCATATGGGGTTGGAAGGGACCTCTGGAGATCATCAAGTCCAACCCCCCCACCGGAGTGGGTCTACCTAGAGCAGGTTGCACAGGATCTTGTCCAGGCGGTTTTTGAATGTTTCCAGAGAAGGAGACTCCACCACCTCTCTGGGCAGCCTGTTCCAGCGCTCCACCACTCTCACAGTAAAGAAGTTCCTCCTCGTATTTAGGTGGAACTTCTTATGTTCAAGTTTGTGCCCAAAAAATAATGATCCTTCCGCAGGATCATTATTTTGGTCAATCATTATTTTGGTTAATGGTCAAACCATTAACACAACACAGCACAGTTCCTTCTTCTGGTTCTGCCCCATCAGCTTTGACACTAGCTACAGCAGCTGGGATGCACCCTGATGGACGCATCCTGAGTGATGGAAACTCAACTCTGTTTGCACTGCCCGGTTTTTGACAACCTCAGCTGAACAACCCCATTTCTGTATTACCATACGGCCGGAATGTCCAAACTGTTCCTTATTTGAAGTCTCTCTGTGCTTGAGCACGCCCTAAAATAAGCACTGCAGTTTCATACCCTGTCGTCACAGTCCTACACAGACTCGGTCACCAGCACACACACATGGACACACACAGTCCTCCATGAGACCAGGGCTGAGAGCGAGCTGCCTGACTGCACCTGAAACACACAATTGTGCCACTGTATTTGATGTCACAGCTGGAAGAGCAAGAGACACATCTGTCCTTTGCCCTTACAGGATCCTATTACTGCAGTGAATACGCGCCACTATATCGAAGATACACGATATTCCTGGAATGACCAAAAAGTTATGGAACCAATCTTATTTTGTAACATAGGACATCAGTGCGAGTTAGAGGACATTTAAAAGCACAGACGTGTTTTGGCTTGCAACTCCTCTCAACTCCCAGCGGTACATTGGTACTTAACTAAGGTTGAAAGTCATCTTCAAAGTGACAAGCTCCAAGTTGCACAGGGGATCTAGAGCCAAGCAGGAAACCCAACAACAGCTTCCCATTTCTCAGACTACCACCTTGCCCATCCTTGGCTCCTGGTACCCTTATTCACCCAAAGTGGCAGCCTGGACCCTAATTCTGCAAGTCATCTCATGGCCCACATTCCTTTTCAGCCCAGTGTCAGGATTTCAATGCGCAGAAAGGACTATTCACAGCTGAACAATACTTTGCAGCAGGAGCAAGGCTGGAAGAATATAGTGTAAATAGGGAGGACTTTTTCTAGTATCTTTTTTCATTTTCATGAAGATAAGCTTTAAAAACTAGTGATTTCATACCGTTGGGAAGAAAGTTCTGCTTGCCCTCTTCCAAGACTTTTGCCTGAATACTGAAGAGAGTTATCTAAGTTCTCTTTGATATCCAGACTACAATTAATGACTACAAAACAGGAATTTAGGATAAGAAAAAGCGGGCCGCTAACAAGTGTTATTTATGCAGCTATACTGATACTTAGTCAATATTAACTAATATAACACAGGAAACCAGCAATACACTGGAGTTTGCTGTCAAATCAGTAGCTGCATGCAAGAAACAAGTTCTACAAAGTACGAGCAGCCAAAAAAAAAACCAGAGCAGGGCAGAGTACTGGGAAATCTTGGTCCAAAAACTATATTCCATTGAAGTCTTTTAACAGCAAAGCAACCACATCTCCTTCTTTGGTTGTCTTTTTATTTCCATTTTTTCTGACTTGGAAGAAATTATCTGCTCAAAGGGTGCCATACCAGCTGCTATATTTAATTCAAGAAAGGAAAAGCTTCAGGTACTTCATGTTTTTATTCTACCTCGCTCTGGGAATTTGGAGCAAGGAAATGCTTTGGGCAGGATGAGGGAGCAGTGGAGATACGGAGCTGCTCCCATTTTACAGACAGGAATCTAATGGCCTCAAGCAAAGCTAAAGTTAGGAAACAAGGATTGGGCTCACACTGCAGAACTAGGGATTACTCTTGGTTCATTTAAACTTAATTAACCTGCAATTATGATTAACTCAGGGGGAAAAAAATCTTTCCAAATTAAATACAAAAATATATTATTTCCTAAGTCTGTCCAAAGTTCTTATTATGTCAATATTAAAATTCATAAAGCAGCACTAAGTGGCCTGAAACATCTCTAACCTTGACAGTTTTTTTCAGGGGTAATAATAATCCGCAGCAAATGCAGGCCAACCAAAAACCACTTAACTAATTAGTAGTTGCAGTCACCGAGAAAACATGAATCAACACTGTTATTACAAGTGGCACATTTGAGTGGCATCTAATTATGACTTGATGAGCACGATACTTGCATTATCAACATTACTACTGCATCCCATCAGGGACTAAAAGCCGCTGATGGCATTGACTGCGAGAAACTCCCACTCAATGGTACTGCAGCACCCAACAATCTCCTTGGCAGGGGCACCCTCACTAAATGACATGTTAAGCGTAATTACTGGTAGACATTGTAAATAAACAGGATTGGAAGTGAAAATTGTACCAAGTGCATAAGACACAATCTGACACATTGGAAGTGGCAGCCTTAATTGAGAGTTTCTTTGACTGCTCAAGATCATTTCAACTGCATTTCTCGGAGGACAGTGATTATAACTGTGGAGACAGACGGCATAATGGTATCAGCACTGCTGACAGAGCAGTGAATTAAATTGTATCTGCTGTTGTGTGAAAGCCTTGATGAGAGGTACAGATCCTTAGTGGTCTTATCATTATAACACAATGGTCATGTTGTCATCAACCTTGCTGGCTCCAATTGAAAAGAAATGATTGTGTGTTGAAGCTTTCCCCCCCACCACCACCTTCTATCTCTTGTGCTCAATAGAACCAATTTTCAGAGAGCTATGAAATCACGCAATAGGGCCTAAAATGCAGCTGCTTGGCATACAAACGGGGCCCCATTAAACTGGAATCACACACAATATGTGTTTATGCCAGGAGAACAAATAGAAGCTGAGTACAGGCCAAGTTTATTCACAGACACAAAGCCGATGTAGCTCTTCATCAATATAATTGCCTTTTATATTGTCGTTTAAATAATGGGCTCTATTATTGCCTTAAAATCCTAATATTCCTGGCATTTTATCACTATGTTTACAAGGTATGTCCTTTAAAAACGTGAAAGGAAGATAAAAGAAACCTATAAAATTTTACAACATCAAATATTACTTCAAATTTTAAGTCTTAACTACTTGACATTTTCTGCCACGCTCTGGTATTCCTCATATCATAACAAAAACAAAACAGCCTGCAGTTTTTTCCAGAGGAATTAGACTTCTTTGAGAACATTCTTGCTTCACAGAACAGTTATCTAGGATCATTTAGGGCAGCGGATCATTCCTGTTGATTTTCGATTATTTTCCATAATTGTATCATATGAACAATTATAAAATAGAAGTGAGCAAATTCCTCTATTAACAGAGTCACACAAAAGTACAGACCATGTGATTTCCTTCTCCTGCACTAACTTCATCCACATTTCTGATGTTTCATCGTGCAGTTCACCGTACTGGCACAAACCAGACATAACAGACCACAATCCCATTGTAATTGTCTCTTCTAAGGAGCTATTCCACCAGGATACTTCCACTCCCATTAGATGTGCTTTGTTGCCTCCAGACACCATACAGTTTCAATAGAATCATTACCATAAAAGTGTAAAACTGAATATTGACATTCTCACAGCCCAGACGAGGCAGAACTTGCTCTAGAAATTATCAAGAGACAGCAGTTCATTCTAAAAATCTTTATTGGTGCATTTGTGTTTAAGGTAGTTTACTCCTTCTTCATGAAAAAATGACCATTATTATTATAATTAGCAATCTCAGCAATAGGGTCAAATCCCGCTCAATCCAAGCATACATCATTCCAAAGTCACTTGCAGAATCCAGGTGAGATAGAGATGCCTTGGTACCACTGTATTTTCACCACTTTGCACCTTAAGAACAGCTGCCTGTGTCAGTGTATAAATGCTGTGACAGCAGTTAGTCTGACAATGGTCAAAGTCTCACCAGATTAGCTCCTTAAAACAAGGCTTTGAAGGAGAAACAGCAAGTGGATCTAAATCTCAGCATTCTGAACACTGCAGAGCATTGCAGAGCGATGTTCGTAACTCTCTATACCAAAAAATCCCAATATCAACTTACTTTTCTGAAACTCCTCCAGTTTTTTGACAGCCTCATCTCGTTCTTGCTTGATTTTGTCACACTGGAGAAGAAGAGAAAAATAGAACTGAACCACTGATCCCAGTTATTTAATTAGCAGTCAGTCACAACATGCAAAATCAACAAAAATCAATTGCTGGCACAATAACGTACAGAAGCCCATCAAAACATTGTTCCTTTTTGCTCTCATTCATGTAAGATCGATGAAAACTATGCATAAAAAAATCATTAGCCAGAGTACTTCCTAACCAAACTGGCAAGTTGTGCTTGATTTTAGGTTCCAATTCAGAGCTACTCTGAAAACATTTTAGAAGAGCCCATTATCCAAAACTGATATAAACAGTCCTATCCATGTTCCACACAACAGTATAAGCAGTACTTTACATGTCAATAATATGCTTTAAGTCTGGTTTCTTTAACACAAATAGACTTGGAAAAAAAGGCCTACATTTATATACCTACCACGTGCAAGGAAAAACTCAAAGCCAATGAACAGGGACATGCTGTTCAATTTCGCAATATCATGAGAAAAGCTTTCGCCTTGAAGAGGGAGGATATTCATTTTCACACTTTGAGGATTCCTCATCACTTCAGTTTTATTAATTTTTGGGTTAATGCTAATACTACACAGGGCTGCAATCACTGATCTTATGACGGAAAGGTTTCTTCAAAGAGAAATAATAAAACGGACATTAAAAAGGCTTCTCTAAGAAAACCTCCTCTATAAGAAAATGAAAGAATTCAAAGAAATGAGTAAAAGAGACACGGAGACAAGAGACACAGTCAGTGATTAACCACACTGTGAAGAACACATGACCCGGGGGGAAGTATGACTGGCACACAACGTGTCTCACACACACGGCGTACCAGACATCCTTCCTCACACGCGGCTGGGTACGTTCACAGTAATAAATCAACGTAAGACCATGAGTTAACTTCGGGAAGAGATCTGTGTGACTGAGCTCCTTACGGTGTAACTGCAATTGCAAAGATACCAGTCACTGGAACAGAACTGGGAAAAAAAACCTGAAATGATTTTGCTCGATTTTCAGTTTTTCCACATGAGGACCCACTTTAAGTTAGCTGGGAAAGGAGCCTGCTGTTAAGTAACAAGAAGGGGGAGAGCCCAAGCCAAAGGCAGCCAAATTCAAGAGAGCCCTTCTATCAGCTCCGGAGGACCTTGGGTGACGTCCAAAGAAGCATTTGCTCTTGGGGAAAGAGAGGATGCCAATGGCATCCCCTCAGCCTTTGGAAGCTGCTGCTGATGGCTCTCCGTAGGAGCAAAAGGAGCTGCACTCAACTAACAATCTCCCTTCTGGTGGCACTGGGGTGATGAGGCAAGGGACAGCGGCTGAGCAAGGGGGACAGGTCAGTCACCAGCTGCTCTGAAGGTCTGAGAAACACGGAGGAGCTGCAGAGGGAGCAAGACGTGCCGAGTAACGGACACTGGACAAGGACTCACTGATCCATCTGGCCCTGTTAACGATGAAGCTGTTTAGAGAATCTCACACAGGAGAGGTGGGGAAGGGAAATCTGTTCACGGATCTTGCTGCCCTCCCTCTCAGTTTCCTCAGCAAAAATTTGCCTTACCTTACTTATCAGAAGTGCAGTCTAAGAACAGAAGGCAGAAAAGACGCAGAAAGGAAGTATTTCTGACTGCAGAGCACAGCCCCACTGTGAAAAGGGGATCAGTGTGAGCCACTGCCTCTTCGTATTTCACAAGAGAGCCACTGTAACCACACTGGCATACCTCACCCACGGACCCGTCTGCACGCTGCAGGCTTTCAGCCCACTGCACATTAAGCGAGCAAGCGCTTGTAACTCTCAGCTTAAAAACCAGGACGATTCGCGCCGTAAGAACCTGATCTGTGGCCTGTGGAAGTCAAAAAGGCACTTTCCTACCCATGGAAAGCTTGATGCAGAGGATGCTGCGCGCTCCCTGTCCCAACAGTAGGACAAACTCCTTGTGAAACCCTCCAGCAGCGTGCTGTGAGGTGCGACAGCTTTCCCTCCGCAGCCGAAGGGGAAGTTGAATGACCTGTTCCACTCCACCTTGAGTGCTATTTGCGGAGAGCGCTCCATTTGGGCCCCGCCAAGCTGACTATTCTCCTGATAGCGACGCCTGTTTCTCTGCACAATCAGGGGCTGTAGGTTTGGGTCTCCGCAGAGCAATTCCTGCTCCCAGTTGCAGCTTTCTGAGCTTTTTCCTTTCGCTGCTCCTGTGCTTCAGAATGAAAGAGCAGGAAGAAAAGGAGAGCGGGAGATTGTTGCCCTTGCTGAAATGATCAATGGAAAGCACTTTGCCTTTTGTCTTGCAATCAAACCTGTGCAAGCAGAGCTGTTACAAGCCCTGCCAAAAAAAAAAAAAAAAAACCAACTATCTAGTTTATCTCCAATTTAGCTAAGAATTAGAAAAAGTTGAGATTGTCTTTAACTACTTGTACTGTCTCAAACTGGAAAGCTACGCAAACAAAATATTCATACAAAGCAATTAAGTTTCATAATAAAAAACAGTGGCACCCTTAAAATAAATTGACCTTCTCTTTACAACAGGGAAGTTTAAAAATATCAAAAGTTAGAAGTGTTAGCTGCTCTCAGAAAGCTGCACAGAAGCCTTCAAAATTCACAACCACCTCCCTTTTCAAAAAAGCAATTTGAGGCATATACAATAGAATTCTTAATGGGCAAGAATATCACTAATCCTAAATGTTACAAGGCAAATAGCATAACATTATTATAAAATCTACTCTTCACTTTTCACATTGAAGCGCACGCAACTGTTGAGGAGAAACAGCTTTCAAGTATTTATTAAGTCTCCCCTTGTCAGTAATAAGAGATAGCTCCATACTCAAGAGTACCCTCAGATGAGGCAAAAAAAAAAAAAAGTCGATAACTCGTGGATTGTCAGTCAATTTTCTGCTTTTAGCTTTATTTTGTTAAGAGTTTCAGCTTCTCTGCAGAGGAAAATAAGCGATTACACCATTTTATTTACTATATTTTCAATCTAATACTTATAGCACCATTATTCCTATAAAAAAACAAAGGTAATGGACAATATTGCCACTCCAGTCCTGAACTAGCTATAGAAGTCAAGGATAATTTCTTGGCAATAAAAAGAGATTACATCTGTATTTTTAGAAACAAATTAACAGCTCTGTTTTCAAAATTAATTTGCTGAATAAACTCCCTACAATCCTTCATCTTTGCAGGAGCAAGTTCAGGAGCTTTGCGGATTCCACTCAATTTCAGATTTTTGCCTTCTAGGTGCACAAGATACGAGGCAACACTTGCATTTCTAGCACGGAGAACTAATATGCTGACTACATACACGTACATGTCAAAGACTGGGATTCACACCAAATACTGCATATGTAGTGAGGTACACTTGGCCTGTGCTTGGAGCCAGCACACCACTGGGACAGCACCATGGCAGCATGGGAATCATAGAATTGTCTAGGTTGGAAGGGACCTTAAAGATCATCTAGTCCAACCATCAACCTAACTCTGACCAAAAAAAAAAATAAATAAAAATCACTAAACCATATTCTTGAGGACCATGTCAACCCGTCTTTGGAACACTTCCAGGGATGGTGCCTCACCCACCTCCCTGGGCAGCCCATTCCAATGCTGGATAACCTTTTCCATGAAGAAATTGTTTCTAATATCCAATCTAAACCTCCCCTGGCGCAACTGGAGGCCATTTCCCCTTGTCCTATCTCCTGTGACTTGGAACCTGACGCTACAAGGTGATGTTGAGAAGCGGATGCACACAACCACCTGGAAGCCTGTGGATACACAGTCTCCGCACAGCCGCTCCCACCAGCCTAATGACTCTTTGCCACCAATTCCAGGGAAGCCCGGGTTTCTTGTCTATTCTCTTCTAACAGGCTTCTTTTTTTTTTTTGCCAACTATTTTGCACATAAGCTCCTACTGACTTCAGTAAAGGGCCTTCAAAGGGCAAAAACAAGAAGGAGATTGTTCAGTCCAGATATTAAGATGCAAGGAGTTCTCATAGTAGCTATATAGTCAATTAAGCCATTGCTAAGCAACACAAGATACATTCTTCCCCATTTACACAGATTGTGAAATTTATGCAGATTTAATGCTTGTTCTAAAATTATGAGTTTGGTACAGTGCTCAAAAGTATCCTATGACATTTGCTATACTCAAAGAAAGAACGAGTACGTCACCAAGGCAGAATCCCTTCTCCATTCCCATTTGGTGACAAAACATATAATCCACTCTATACATGTGCTTTAACAGAGCAAACACCATGAATGATGTATCAGAGATACAGTATTATACCTACTGTTTTGGAAAGCTGTCTTGCCTTTTTTTTTTTCCCCCTACTGGCAGCATGACAAAACACTGTCAAAACCACTGTTCAGAGTCATTTCTGTCTGATTAGCAAGTAGTCAAATATTTATTCATGATCTGACTCTGAATATGTCAGAACTGCACATTAAGTTATCTGCATTTGCGTGCAGCTGAATGTTAGTTATCTATTTTTTGGGGACTAGTATGCGTGTTTAGTTGGCTACTTCAATTTAAAGGATTACCTAAGAGAAGTAATCTGCCAATGTATTTTTGCTCCAGTTTTTGAAAGTATTTAAAAATACTAATAAAAAACATCCTGCGCCAATTTTGTCAGAGACCCTGACAGAGGTCTCCAAATTGGCAGTTTAGCAAGGCAACGAGGAAGAGATGCTGCGGATCAAAGATCTTATATTTTGCTCCTGAATTTTCATGGTTATTAGCATCCTTTTATGCAGCAGTGCTTTGAACAAAGTGACCTATGCAAAAGTCAATTTACTTTCTAATCTTAAGAAAAAATATAGAACAAAGCATAAATTTTCAAAAATTAAAATTACATCTTATTTTAAGTTAGCTGCCTGCTATGCACCAAGTTACGTGTTTCTAATATAAACTAGGATCATTTCTCCATGACACAGGTCATCTTGCAGAGCCATACAAGCCTACTGGTGACTTAGAAAAAAATTCCACTGAGTGCACAAAAGCACATAGATACAGACTCCTGTGTGGTACTTTCCACAAATAATCTGCAAATCTTTTTCTAAAGAAATTAATTCTTTTGTCTCTTCCTCCTATCGAGGCAATTATGTGACCACAATTGATAGAGGAAGCCATGTGCTTACACTCATACCGACAGACAGTGGCAGAACACGGAACAGAAGTCACCCACAACTTCCCAGACCCACAGGCAGAGATCGCCCGTGCTTCCTCTATTACCAGGTTTTGACCCTGCAAAGCAAAAACTAAGATACAAAGTTAGAGAGACACTAACAAGCTCTCAGGATTACCCAGCCCTGCAATAAAGCAAGGAATAGCTTCTTCCAGTACTGGCACTGTAAGCAAACATAACCATGAACTCTGTATCAGTAGATTCTATTTTTTTTGAAGAAGAAATGCACTTAGGGCCTTACACTTAACCACTTGAGACCAAGCACTTAAACAATTAAGCAGGACTACTTACACAAGCACACCAATCTACAGGATGGAAGTTCTTGGATGGAGAATACTTGCGTAACAACTGAAAATCCTCCAGCCCTGAACACGTGCTTAACTAATTTGCCTGACTGGGGATGTAATCCCCATGTACTCAGGGCTGGAGGATTTTCAGTAGTTATGCAAGTATTCTGAAAAAACACCATACCAGCCTTCAGGAGAAACACACAGGAGTGGTTAGAGACACGCAGTCATAGGAAAGAAGTCTTTTAAGAGAGAGAGGAGCAAGGAAGAAAGAAGAGCAGAATGCAAGAGACAACCTCAGAACATCTCATTTTATCTCAATTTTGGCAACAAAATTTTCATTGGAATTGCCTTTGAAGGAAAAACTTCTCTCAATAAAAATGCAGCTCAAGAAAAGCCCTCTCATTCCTGCCCTTCTCCCCAACCTAACCAAAGCTTTGTTGAAGAAACACCAAAGCCAGCAGGACTCGGGTTCAGGGAAAAGCTAGGGAGCCTGTTTTCCATGCGGTGGACAGTGTTCCATGCTGTGGAACTTCTCATACATGGTGGAAGCCAATAATCAGCACAGACTTAGGGGGGAACTGGACAAATTCAAAGAAGAGAGCTGTGGAGGGCAGAACACACTGAAACCACCTGCAGCTGAGGAAGCCCCCAAGCTTCAAGTGGTTTGGAGATGAGGACTCTGTGGAAGAGCTCTTACGGTCCTCCTTCTCTGGTGCTGTCAGAGACAGGATATTGGGCTAAACAGACTCTTGGTCCGATTCAACTTCATTCTCATCTTCTTCTGAGCACTAGGAGATGAACTGCTACACACTTCCAAACAGTCAAAACAGAGGACAAATTTCCCGGGATATCTGAGGCTCTGCTGTAGGACAGCAAAAAAGGAACGCAGCAACAAGCACAGGGAAAAAGACAAGAAGTGAATGGGTAGGAAGGAGTGAAAGACAGTATGCTGGGCTGAGAGGAAATACACATAAGCACTCCTGAAGATAAACCTCAAGTTTTCTTTAATAATGAGAAAGTAGTTAAGGACAAGGCCTTCCCAATACAGCCTTGAATTGCAACATTTCTAACAATTGGACTAAAAATGATTCCTCCCTCAGAAATTACTTCACTAAAAGCTAAATTAAACCTGCATGCCTTGGCAGCTAGCAGGGATTTGAAAACTTACATGTTTATTTGCATCTTCACCTCACTAATACTGGAGAAAGGAGAATTTTCTGTTTACAATACAGCGTAGCACTGACTCCTCTGCCTTCCTCACTATCTAGAATTGATAAGAGGCTGTTTCTGGCCAGAGTTTCTTTTGGCAAATATCTGCTAAAAACTTTTGGCACAATGACATGGATTTATGCAACACAACACTGCCACCAGATCTCTCTCCAAGTTTTTTATTCCTGTCAGCTTCCTCGCAGAAAGCAGGTGTGTTGAATGAGAAAAAGTCCTGGGTGGGAAGAGATACCTTACTGAACGTGCTTAATTTTACTGCTAGAAAGACAGTTCACCATAATTACAATGAACAATCTAGAAAGCTGTCATTATTTCTTACTCCAGTATCTCTGACCATTGAAAACTGAAGCCCGCAGGAATGTATGAAGTTCAGCCCATACATTCAAAGCTTCTTTTCATGTTGGACAGGCACACAGATTCCACCAAAGAATGTGTGATGCAATGCTGTGAATCCGTTTCATGCTGCAGTACCATTCTGCAAGTTAAGACACTGCTCTCCTATCAAAAACTGGGTTCGTTTTTTTCAGCAGGGGGTGGGGCAAGATTTCAAACACCTTCAGAAATCATATTCCCACATTCTGAATTTTCAGAAGAGCTGGGTGAGGGGAGTTGTTCTATTTTCTTTTCGGTAAGTCCCAGTGTGCAAATCAAGTTTAATAAAACAAGGTTTAGATACAAAAGAAACAAGTTTTCCTAAGACTATCTAAACACTTGAGTTGGTCTATGCTCACACTGTAATCATATGCAGACTGGCTACAGCAGCAATCGTTAAATATATAAATAGCAACTTTTCTGGAGTGGGACAGCTAGAATAGCTGCTGGGATTTGCTTTCATTACTCCTTAATACATATAGGTACAAGTAATAAGAGTAATAAAAGTAATAATAGTAAGTATTAAGCTGAGCTCACAAAAGCAGACAAGAACCTGCCACAGCCAATAAAGTCTTCTGATATTTAGCATTTAAGTATTAAAGAAATAATCAATAGATACAAACCTCTTCTTTCGTTTTCTTGTTTTCTGCTCTAAGCTCTTCATATTCGCCAATAGCTAAGAAAAAAAAAAAGAAAAAAGTTAATATTGCAGCACCTCATTTACCCAAACCAGCACTCCATTTCATTCATTTTAAAGCTCTTCTGGCTATCTACACAGACTTCTTAAATCACATGGGTCATAAACTTCATTAATAGCCTATGGATGAACTGGATATCCTTTTAGAATTGAAGTAATTGGAAAGTGTCTGAAAAAGATGGTGGCTCGCAAAACAATCAATTTTTGATCAATGGAGAGTTAAACAATCTTATTGATTGAGTTCAAAAATTACAAGGTGAATGTACTGGCTTGCAGTCACCATTTTAAACCCACACTGGCTCAGGTTACAGATCAATGCCAGAAAGCACGGTTAACGCAATACTGTTACCCGTATGTACCTCCAGAGTAGCTCAGCACCTTCGTTTATTTATTTATTTATGTAGTAACATTTTCTTCCAAGAAGAGTCCTATGAGAGATTTTTTTTCTTTAAACCCCACAGTGGAAACATGAGAAGACTGCACGATCTACGCAAGATCACAGAGGAACTCAGCTGTAGAGATCAGCAGGGAAGGGATCAACCTCCAGGATGCTGGAGGTCTGTTGTTTCAAACCAGTAAATAATACGCAGAAACAATTGATCAGCTACCAATTAAGCTTCCAGCTTACTGTGTATTTTTGTGTGCCCTTCCTAAACTTTTTATTTTACTACCTTAGGGATGTGCCATCATTGCCCCAACCTCCCAATTCTGTTGTTCTTTCAGTGTGTCCCACGTGGGCTTTTTGGCCTTTGAGACCATAGGAGTTTTATTGTCACTAGAAAGAAGCCAAATACTCCTCCAAACATTACAGAAACAAACCTTGCTAGAAAGGAACATTCAAGATGCATACTGCAAGAATAAAATGAGAGGGCTGTTGACATCTTATCCATATCTTATTCCAGCTCCTCAGTATCTCCTCCATTCTTGTACCTAACAGAAGCTACAGTAGCATACAGGTGTTACTTCAAGTCCACTTAATTAAAATTGTATAAAGGGTATGAATATATATAGTTTTCAGCTGATGAGAGCAGGTATTTTGGAGTTTCATCTTAAACTTAACATGTCTTACCCTACATCTGAAGATATGAACGTGTAGAGTCTGGTAGATTAGCCACCTGAAAAACCTACTAGCCCTTTCTAGCTTTAGATAGTTAAACTTTTTCAAACAAGAAGCTTTTATAAAGTTACAATTTACGCTGTTTTGATGTCCCTCTTCTCCCTCCCCAGCATTTCAAGACCTATTGAAATAAAAGAAATTCAACTCACTCCTGAACAGTAGGTCCATGGCATCACCATTCTGCTTGCCTTCGACATGAATATTACTCTCAGCAGCAGCACAGAAGTATCTCAGATGTAAAAAACTCGAATTATCCTAACTCCTCTTTTCTTCACGATCACTCCATTTCATAAATGTGGGACTGACATACATTAAGTCTGGATACTAGCCCCTGGGCTAGTAACTCAAAACACAGGACTCTGCTCCTGACGTGCCCAGACCAGCAACAGGGAAATGGCAAGGTGCTGTAGACTACATTAGCTAGAAAGGGAAACTGCAGAACAGTACAAATCTCTTTGCCAGAATCTCAGCTCTGCTCTTACCAGCAAGTGGTGAAAAATTTCCAGGGCTCTCAAAGGAAAAAAGTTAAATTAAACCATGGAAAGCAAAGTCACAGGCCACATGCAAACTCACAGGAATAATAATTTAAACAGATGGGAAAAATCCTCCCTCCTGCTCATCCAAGTAAAAAGGTTTATCTAAACAGTGAGATGAACACAGTCAGACTTCTTAAAAATGCGACCTGCACCCCTGCACCAGTAAAACCCAGGTCTCTCATCCCTCCCTTTACTTTGCCTCCACTTCTCCTTACCTACCCGAGACCCCTACCCAACCCCATAATCAAGAAGCAGAAAAAACCAACAGGTAGATGAGCAGGGACACCACACTGATGCAGCTGCTCTAAGAAAGGGCACGTGAAGTGAAACAACATATTTCCTACACAGGAACAGAAAAGCCATTAATCACTGTTCCACTTCTAAGCCATTTCCCTGTTCTCTTCAGGCGAACAGGAAGAGATTTCTAGCATCCAGATGCAAGAAAGGAATGAAAACTGCATCAACGGATACAGTTCAAGCTTCTTCATACTTGAAAACAGCTAGTATTTGCTTGCCTTTAAGTCAAACTCATACTTGCTATTCAATACTTCATAAGTGACTGGAAAATGTAAATACAGATTTGCCCCACCCTTGACAGTTCTCTCCATGAACCAAGAACTCTGAATCATCAGCCCTTAAGGCACGAATACAAGAACAAGTTACCCGAACCTGAGGATACGGACTTACACAACACTCCAGCAACCCCCAGTAAGGGCTCACCCGTGAGACTGGAAATTAAACTGCCTCTTCAGGGGGTAGCTCTTCCTTCCTTTACTGCAGCTGGTAAACTACAGCACATCTGTCATGGAACCCAAAGTCAAAATCATCAGATACTCCATGCTGAAATCACACAGCAACTTCAGAGCCTTTTTACCATGCCCACCCCCTTACTGTCCTTGCAAAACCACTAGATTTTCCTTTAATACACCTAATACACAGTAAGGGTCTGGTGTCTTAGAATAAGATTGTTCTTCATGGATGGCAACCTTTAGATGACGCTCCCATACTTCAGATCCCATAATTCAGATTTTCAGGTATGGATTTATAAAACACTAAATCTAATGCAGAAACTGCTGCTTTTATCGGGCCTGGAAACAGAAATAATAATTTTAAAATGACTACACACGCTTTATGCTGTATATCAGATTCTCTGCAAAGGCAGAAGATGACTCAGAAGTTACAAAGTGGGACTGGGAAGTTGGTGGGTTTTTTTCCTTTTTTCGAACATTAGATGGGGGTGTTATTGGGAAGTTTTTATATGACGTTTTTCAAGTGTTTTATGCACAATGAAATTTTGAGGCCATCTCAAAAAAAGCCAAGAGACTACATAACCTCCACTGAAGCACTAAATGGTGTAAAGGTTACAGTGATCTCTTTGCTCTAAAACTACCCTAGAACAATTAATACCAGCAGTGCCGGGCAACACCTCACACGTTCCAAATCTCATATAGATTATCGAGCCCTAAAACCTCTTTGGAAGATTAAGAGGCACCATTACCACTCATAGACTGACAAGCCATAAATCCTGTTGTGTGAGGAATTCCCTAAACCTTCTCTGAGACGCAGGACTATTTTTTCTCCTTAACCTATAAAGGTTCTCACACAATATACATGACGGTAACTGAGCATCTCAAAAGTTCTTACATCTCACCTTGACTCAATCAGACGATGCTATATATAAATTACCCTAAAATAAAGATACCTCTTTCCAATAAATTAGTGGTGAATGAAGCAAACAAGTGAAGAGGCTTTACTAAAGGTGCTACTAAAATTCCAGAATTATACATCATTTTCTCAAAGAATCAATATTGTAGCATGTATTGATAGTAAAATGTCTACTCATCAGCTTCCAGTGAGTCCTGAAGAAGTGTAATAAACATGTATCAGAGACCTCTTGAAATATTGTCACTGTCTGATGCTAACTTAACTTTGTCCCTAACAGAATTATTCCTGATATACAACAGTATTATATAAAATACTTATCAGGATCCAAAACACATTTCTTTGCTTCAGGCTACCTTCATACAGCCTGAGAGTGGCACTACAACTTAATTTCAAGACTAAGGAAAGAAAGAAGCTGGAAAAAGGAGAAAATAGCAGAATGTTTTGGGCTATAGCTCTTAACGTACCCAAAATGTATTCTGAGCCCATCCTGCTCTTATTGTAAAAGTCAAACCACAAAATAGCCAACACAAGCGAACACAGCATGTTCCTTCATAATATGAACATACCCATGCCCCAACTACTCACTCCTCAGCCCAGATGGGCAGAAGAGACCGTCCTGTCAACGTGTATCAATGCACTTTATCTGTATTAAATTAAGCAGGTAATTTTGTATATAGAAGCTCCTTTAATTATATCTTAGTCTTTTGATTTTTAGTTGTGAACCTGTGTTTCCTGAACATGGATTTGCTAACAGAAGATATGTATTATCTAAATTAGATGTTTTATATATTAGATACTTATTATGGCTAAAAAGCACTTATTAGTAAAACAAGGTCATAAGGGTAAAAGTATGTAATGACTGTAATCCATAGTGAACAACAGAAAAGACACCTTAATTTACACAGAGTGAGGTGGTGAGAATCTTCCTACTTTATTTATTAAAAAATTCATCAACCTCTTTTCTAAAGCCATGTATTAAAAAAATACAAATTAAAAAAAACCCAACCTTTAAAATGCTACATGCATATACTCTAGCACTTATATTGTAAACCAGGGTGCCCTTCAAGTAGATTGAGGGCCCTTCCATGCCAAATCAACAAGAAATACCACCTCAGCATTTCAACCATACTTATTTAATCAAAAAGTAAGCAAAGCTGTCAAGGAAAGCAAGTGTCATTCCACTATTTATTCTTCCAGACTATGGACCGGGCATGTCTGTACTGGTACAGGCAAGAGAAAGAGCTTACAGCGCAAGAAGTCCTTCACTCTGGATGAAACAAGCTAACCTAACAAAGTCATTTTTTGTCAGTAGAAGTAAATTAGCACCTGGCTTTTTGCAGGTTCAGATAGATCATTACACAAAGAATTACCCTTGACAGCAACATGCCACCAGAAGCTTTAACGGAACTGCTGCCACCACCCTTCTCCTCCCAGCACACCTGGAATAGGAACAGTCAGGTCAACTCTGTTGTACAAACCATCTCTCAAATAGCAATGGTCTCTCTACAGGCAAAGCATGCACAAGACCTGTGAATTGCTGTCAAGAGCATCAACAAAAGTTAAAAGGGCTCAATTTCTCCTCTTGTTCCCCAGTTTAGGCTCAAAGGTCCCTTCCGCTAAACCCAGGTGATCTCTATTTCAACGGGACGCAGCAGCACCAGCCACGAGCAAATTTCAGAGTGATACTGGGTGGCATTTTTAACATCTCCTGGGCCTCCATGAAAGAGAAATGGAGCTGAGGAACAAGCCCTTATGGGTTTGTGTAAAGGTGAATGTACGTGATGGTATTATACCCGTTACTTTATGACTCCAAATCTTGAGTCAGTCAGAATATATAAACTTATTATGAGGCTTAAAGGTTGTATGGCCAGACCAAGCCCTTGGGTCACGTATCAGTTGCAATACTTCATGCCTACAAGATTCTATTACCAAACAGTTCTTTAAAAGAAAATAAACAAATAAAAATCACGTGTGTAAGTATATAAAGGTAAGCATTAAGTACAAACACTGTAAGTCAGATCCTGCACCTGTGTTCCCACAAGCTTTGATTGGATACAAATCTGCAAAAGTGTGTACAAAGAATTTTTTTTAATGAGACCCCAAATTTGCATCTTGCAGTCTTACAGCTTCCTGGAAACCGGACAGGGAAATTAAACACATCACAGCCTGATAAAGCCTAATCATTAAACTCACACCAAAAGATTTGCCTTTACAAGCTTCTGAGAAACGGATACAGTTCAACAGAAGAAACGTACGTGGGAAACACTTTTAAACTCTAATAAATGAAGAAAGCATTCAAGCAGGATGGGTTCTGCTGGGGAATGATGACGGCTGTGTATGAACACCAACCTACACAGGTACATGGGGGAAAAGAATAATCTACAGAGCAAATGATTACAGAGGGGAATGCAGCAGCCAACAAGATATCCTACCCTAAACAGAGAAATTCCTCTGGCCATAAAAATTACCCCTCTGCCACAAAGAAGAATAAATTTGTCAAACCACATTAAGAGCTTGTCAATAGCATATACTTTAAAAGTACTGCTCTGACATATTGCTGTCAGATTGGCAGTCTGTTCCTTGAAAGATATATGGTATTCCCTTATTGAATTGTTCTGGCGTTTTTAGTTTTGGTTTTTTTTTTTTAAAGAGATCAAATAGAACTTGAAAAAAAGAAAGAAAGAAAAAAAAAAAAAGTCATACTGAACCACAGTGCTTGGGTTAGAGCCTGGAATTCATCACGCTTCATCAAATCCAGCCAAAAACACAGAGCAAGACAAGACCTTTAAAATTAGCGAAGAAAGTCCAGGCAATATAAATGTGTTTAGTAGATGTGTAGTTACCAGTGCTTGTTAAGCAGAGTAATTTTGCAAAGTGAGGAGAAATGTGAGTATGACAGCGGCAGCTGAAGTGTAATTTTACCTAGTTTATAACTCCGGATATTTTGGTTGCTGACTCCTCTTTTCGACTGAACAAAGAAGTGACCACAGCGGAAGATGACTCTGTCTTTAAGGGCAAAGTTCCAGCAGAGCCAATAAACCCAAAGGCAAACAAGGCAACCTTCCAGGCAGGTAACCAACCGCTGCTACCATGCAGCTGTTAGTCACTCTGCTATGGTTCCTCAGCTTCTACAACCAACCATTAATAATACAAGGTTTTGCCCACCTGATTTTCACTTTTAAGCTTCACTTTTAAGTCTCACCCATAGGAATTATAAGGGCCAGTCGAATACAAATGTGCACTGGTAATACTAATATTTATAGTGGATCTGCTTTATCAAGAAAGCTATTCACAGGATTAAAGCTCAAACAATACTTTTAAGTCCTAAATATCATCAAAACAGAGATCGTGTTTCTTCATGATGCTCACCTTAAACTTGGTAATGGAGCAAGCCGAAGAATGATCAGTATCAGGTATCTGAGTGTAACACACAGGACTTGGAAAATTCAGTACGGATGAAAGATAAGCATATCTTGCACACAGACAGCTTCAGTGTCCTTGTCGGGGTTCAAAGCTCTACCGAACAGCCAAGTGAATTTGCCCAGACACCAGTCAGCGTCAGAGCTGCCGCTGAGAATCGACCAGGCAGTTACAAAACACCTGCCTCAGGTTGAATCTACTGACCTTCTTCAGGGAAGGTATTAGCAGCAGTTGAAATGTGACAGCAATCAGCCACCTATGCTGAGGTTTGCCTTCCCCTCTACCTTTCACATCGCTTCTCGGCCAGTTTAGTTACCTGGTGTCCGGCAAATTTCTCAAGACAAGAAAAAACACATGCTGAAAGAGACACCAAACAAGGGCTACTGCACGAATTTTCCCTGAAACCCCGTCAAATCAAAAACCTTAAATTCAAAAATCTGACTACAGGCCATGATGTTACAGTAATCTGAAGCCAGATGCCACTTCGAATACAATAGAGATAGGACTCCTGAACCGTATGTACACTCATTACCCCAAGTGTTCAGAGACAGCAGGTCCTTCCATCACTGCATTTACTTCCAAAGCTAATACTGTTTATCTACACCTGGAAGCAGTAAAGAGGAAACATCAGAGAAAATTTTTCCTCCTCTTTTCAGGTTGCTTCTGTTTAACAGAGCATCCTAAAATTGCTTGAGAAAAGTTGTCAGTATCTCAAATAGTTTTGCTGTCAATAAGACTGGAGGGCAAACTATATACTTACTTACCTACAGTAATATTATTTAGGTCATTACTGTTGGGATAATTTTATGCATCTAATTACCTTTTTTCATCACTTGGACTCTTTACTTTGTCTTGTCAGTTAACATAATTTAACTACCATAATTTTGCATTGTTTTAGATGTACAACAGCATTTAGAAGAGTATTTTCAAAAGTTTTCCACGGGGTAACTTTTCACCCACAAAAAACAACTTTCTTACCAGCCATACAATGACAAAAACATTTGTGAGCCTCAAAACAACATACTAAAACTCCAACGTTTGGGGACGAACATCCATCAAGAACAGTGCCTTACAGGACAGAGTCTGCCAAGTACAGTTTCTATTTCAACAGCTTAAGTGGATCTGGGGCAGCTGGTCCTCAAGTTACAGTATCTTTCCCTTGAACTAATTCCTGCAGTCCTGCAAACTTTCATTAGACGTTAAGGGACAGCCAGCCTCCTGGAGCAGAAGGCTTTCAGGCATTGGAATTGAAGCCCCAACCTAACCAATTTCAAGAGGCTAGGATTTCTGTAAAGAATAACCCCAAAATTGCCTTTTTTGCAACTGATTATTGCCATTTTAGCAACTCTGCTCTTGGCACAGACAGCTCCTCTGGAGCCAATAGTATTGGAGGGAGCAGTGTCAGCAAAAAAAAGCTTTTTAGCTTTATTTTTTGGTCCTGTATTATCAAAATGCACAGCTGTTAAGATTATTGTGAATTTTACACCCATTGAAATCCTTGTAAGTCAGAATCTACCCAGTGTAGCCGGTAATCATGAATTTACAATGCTGGGTGTACAGGAACAATCAAAGACAAAGTGCCAAAGCAGGTCATAAATAGTTCATAAATATCCGGCTGAAATTTGGCTAAGAAAAGCTTCTGCTCTACAGCCAAGGTGATTGAGCACATTTGTGGTCAGAATGAATGACAGAAAAAGGGGCACTGACCACAGCCCCATAAATTTCACTCTTTTACACAACTTTGTCCAACAGGTCCTTTCCCGACAGCTCCTCCCAGGAGACCGCAGCTGCGAATGGTACTTGCATTGGTACTTGCACCTACTGCCCAGGAAGCTGCGAGACAGAAGGCACGCCAGCCACTTGATGCATGCTCACAAGCAGATGTCCACAATTCAAAGAGATGGTAACGCTGGTTCTTCAAATGTTGCCTACCTGCTTAACCAAGGGAGAAACTTTGCTCAACCAACCTGGTTGGGGGAGAGACTGACCAGGGGAACTAAACAGGTCGCCTTTTGAGCATCCAAGCTCTTTTCCGTGGCTCCTCTTGCAGAAGATTAAATATTACAATTACTCTGACCCACTACACACTCACGAAGCTGAACACAGAATCACAGAACCATCTAGGTTGGAAAGGACCTTTAAGATCATCAAGTCAGACCATTAACCTAACACTGCCCAAAAGCACCAGACTTTTCTACAAAAGTCCCAAGAGTGACTCACACGGGCAACCAAACCAGACCAGGGCACGTGCTTCCTTTCATTTACACTGGAACTGTTACAAAGGCTCTACAGAAATTTAGGGCATATCAGGGCAAACCCCGAGCTGTCAGTGGGAAGTTTGCAGGCTGAGGGACAGCAGATGACAGAGGGCGACAGAAGGGCTGGGTTAGCATGGGATCCCACCACGCAGAGCGGGAGTGGGGACGCGATGGCAGGTCAGAAGCTCCACATGAAGCTCGGCTCCACAGAGAGACCGGGAGGAAGATGGACTTTCACCCCTGGAGCCGGCCAGGCACCCGGGCTCATGGGGCGGCTGGCTGTTAGCCGGGCACCCGTCACCAGCACACGGGCCAGGATGAAGGGAAGGTCGGGGCTGACGGCAGTGACAGCCCGTGTGCCGGCACCTCGGCCTCCTGCCCTTACCCCTGCCCGCCATGGCCCACCGCGACGCCCACCCTGCTTCAGCCCAGAAGCTGAGGGGCGCCGAGGCAGGTGGGAGACCGGGCGGGCGGGTTCAGCCAAAACGTTTCCCTCCCCTTTTATTATTATTTTTTTTTAAGGCTTTTTGCTTCTTTTTTTTTTTTTTTTC